>NPFG01000680.1:0-16376 GCA_002288965.1 Xylaria sp. MSU_SB201401
AATTATTAATATATTATTCTAATATAATTTATATAAATATATATAAGATTTTATATTATATAAGAAATATAATAAAATAGAGGTATAAACATTTTAGTATATTATAAAAGAGCAAAAATAAAAACTAAGATTAAAAAGTAAAATTTCTTTTATATTTATATAATTATCTTTAGTCTTATTTAATTAAGACTGTTTAATAAAAAAGCTTGTAAAAAACCTAAATATAATATATATTATAGATGTTTAAAGCCGTATTACGCTTAACTAGGCTATAACTTAAGCTTAGCTATAAGAGATAAAGCTATTAATTACTTATAACTCTAACTTAAATACGATAAATATCGAAGGCTAAACTATTATCTTATACATAATTAATAACTATATCGAAAAAGCTTTTTATATAATTTTTAAAGCTAATATAGATTTTAACCTTAAAATACTAAAAGGTTTATTTTATAATAGCCTACTTATATCGGCTAGTTTTAGTAGCCTAATAAAGATAATAAAACTGCTTATTTTTTATAGCGCTAATAATAATATATATAATCTAAAGGGTTAAATGGCGCTATACTAAGTAATTAGTATATAAAACGCTAAGTGCACTTATATTTTATTTAAATATAATGCTAATATAAATTAAATGTTAAGTAATAAATATATATTATTTACGATAACTATAATTTATAATAGCTATATAATATTAAAGCTTTTTATTAACTAATATTATATTAAAAGTGGAAAAAGGCTTTAACTATTACTTATAATAGCTAAGTATATAAATATAGAGATAATATCGATTTTTATGTTATCTTTAGTTTTAAAGTAGTATTTTAGCTTAAGCGGAGTTACCGCCGGCTATAAAACTTTATAATAGCAAAAAGACTATAATAAAAGGTTATGCTATATATTTAAAAAGTATACTATTTAGTCCCTTATTAGCCCTAAGATAAGTAGTATATCCTTTTGTTTAATTCCTTTTTTTTTTATTAATACTGTTATAAACCGTAAAATATAATATTGTTTTTTTTTCTTTTAAGGTAAAGCGTTTTTATAATAGCGTTTTAATTACTTATTACTGTTTTATATACTTTTATATATAATAGTTAATTCTTTTTCAAATAATAATGTATATTATTATTAATTAGTTATAAAAAACGATAATTTATTAACAAATGATTTATAGTAGCTCTTATATTAATTATTAATTTATAACGGCTTTTTACTTTAGAAAACGTTGAATTTTATAGTAGTGTTTTTAAGCTTAACTCTAATAAGATATTTAAAAGGCAGCGGTGTTAACGACTTTTAAAACTAACTTTATAGTTTTGTTTATAAAAAAAGAGGGAAAAAGGGAAATAATACCCTTGTTATATTATAACCTGCTTTTTATTGTTAATATTGTAAATAAGAGCGCTATACAGATATAGAGGGCCGGTTTATTAACATTATTATTTTTATAGCTTTTAAATAAGAAGTTTAATATTAATATATTATCTTAGCTTAGTTTAAAAACTTATATACTTTAAAACTATAATTGCCCCCGGTGCTAATATTATTTAAAGGGTAAAGTTGACGGAGAAGCCGAGCTAGCGCTTTATAAAATAACGCAGGATAAGGCTGTATACAACTTGTGGTATTTCTGAGTTAGCTGCTACAGGTAAAGCTAAAAGAATAATATTAAAAAGATAAATAGGGGAAAAAGTAAGTAATAATAAGGGGGAGAGGGAGGAAGTATATAAGTAGTATATTAATAGGCTTTTTTTTATTTATATAAAGCTTTTAAATGTCTTAGATTTATAGAATAAGCCGGTCTAGGCGCTTAATAACTTGTTGTTTTAATTTTTAAGCAAGGTATTAGCCTATTAATAATAATAAGTCCTGGAAATATATAAATAAAGCTTAATATACTCTCTACCTTTATATTTATCCCTTTATATATCCTATTTTATCTTTAGGTTTAGATCTTTTTTCTTTTTTAAGTCTTTAATTTCCCTAGAATTAAGCCCTTTATAGTTTTTATAATTCTATTTTATTATATCTTTAGTAAAGGTAACCTCTTTTTTTTAGTAATACAGTAGTAGAAGCTTAAAGGTTTATTTAGCTTTTGTCTTTAGGCTAATAAAACTGTGTATAAGGTGGAACGGGTTAAAGAGTTTATTAGCGCTTATAAAACTAACTGCTGCTAAAAAGACTTATATAGCGCCCGCCTTAGTAAGTTTAATTTTTATAATGCCTGTAAAGCAGCTACACTTAGCCTATTTTATCTCTCTTATTTATAAAAAGTGCGTTATTAAAAAGCGGTTAGAAAGTATAGTTAAATATAGAACCTACTATAGTGCATAAGGTACATATAGGGTGTTAGGTTGTCTTGGTTGGACATAACGCTAGGAGTTAAATCGTAAGGGGTGGAGGAAAGCTATAAAAGTAGAATGTAATACAGCTCGTTGTAAGCTTATCCGGGCAGAATATATTCCGTCCCGAGGCACTCAGCCTAAGTGTTTTACATGCTAGGGCACTGGACTATTATGCATTAAAACAGTACTCTAGCACTATCGCTTTAAGCCGGAGGAGATTTTCTACTTCAGGGTCAAACATTAATACATCCACGATGCCTTCGTTACATTGCACCATGAACAGCCCGTACACATCTCGAACGCTATAGAAGCATTTGGCTGGGGAGGAGGACCGATTACGCTAGAACACATCGAAAGGTGGTCAAACCAGAAAGGTACGACAGCACTCTCTTCAATGTTCCTCTTGACATGCCTTTTCGTACTAGGCTATTTCACGAGCATCTTATCTGCTATATTTCTCCCCCTCGCCATTCGTAAACGCCCTTCATTGTTCACGACCTAATGGTACTACTTTTAATAATGCTCGGGTCGCTAGCTACAGTGGACTGCACCTGTGCATTTCTGGCAAACTCGTCGAGTTTGTCGCCGGGGTTGATAGAGAACAAGCTTCCCACGCTGCATCGGCGTGAGTTTTGGCCCTGCTGCATAAAGGATTAGATGAGCGCATCTCTGACCAAACACGTGCTCCAAGGTACGGAGTAACCAGCATACTTCCTACTTACCCGATACACCTATTGTCCACCTCATTTCTGTTTGCTACTTGGCCGAGGTAGTGTGCGGTAAACTTAGACCGAATTTAGATCTTCGAAACAAACCTAAATACATAAACGTGCCAACCGAGCAGGTGGTACAACACAAGCCAAAAACTTCGACCCACCATGGATGTCGCTGAAAGAAACGCTACCGAATAAAGGAATAAGCAATTTTTAGGCGTGTACTAGGAACGAAGATGTTTATCTTTGATTGGCCGAGTCCGGTGGGTTTTGTTTGCAGACTAGTCTCTACCCGATGGGTACGCGTTTAACCCAAACCGTGGTAGGTCGACCAAGATTGATGACCAACTTAATACTTTTTGACTTTGACACGGCAAGGCGGATCGCGTTCCGGCTTGGATTTTAATTCCTATACACCCCTATGCCTACGTAACGGAAACACGCATCGCGATGGTGTCTTGGCTAAACGTAGAACGAGGATAACTTGTAAGTTTTGAACACGAGCCTTATGGGGGAGATGTAGGGTCTAATCTCGCAACAATTTAGCCTGTAACACTAAATACAATTAACAAATTAATAGGGCGCAAATTCCCTTGTTCTTCTGGCGATTAGACTAAATGCCAGCTTGCTAACGGTTTCAACTCCCTCAAAATTCACATGTCCTGCTAGGGGGGTGGGGCATGGTATGCAGTCCGTCATGCATGTAACCACGACGAGGTCTCCTCTTATGCAGATCGTCTTTAATGGTGTAGTGCTGCTCATGGAACCGAAGCTATCATTCATACACCTTCAGAGCCGCAGTCTTTTTAAAGTTGGGAAGCATCCCGTGCCGTGGCAATACTTCGATAGTCGCAAATACTACAACGGATTCTTTAGTGGAAATATAGCCATCGATAAATATTATCCCTAGTACCCACGATATCTACGCCCTACTCACGAAAACATCCGAAATTCTACAGACGCAGGTCCACTCCTGCAGCCTCATCGGGGGCGACTTCCCCTACATGGTTGACTGTTCGTTTCCATATTTGGTGCATACCCCCTGCCTTTTCAAGCCAACGAGTGGGGGAGGGGTTGTTGTTGCAACCAGCCCTTAAGTATTACCATGTCTCTTGACTTTGTTCCATAGGCGCCAAAGAGAACTCTCGAGGTACGTAGATTTCCTTTCCTTACCTACCCTTCCCCGTTTCTAGATGAATGCTTAATGGGGATTGTATCTCATATCGACCACGGTTAGCTTCCATCATTATCTGGGAAAAGGTTAGGTCAGACCAGGCTGGCGACTTAATGTCGTTGTATATAGGAACCTAGAGGCGAAGTATTAAGCCGCATTTCTATAGCCCACCTACACAGGCCTAGCCGCCCAGACGCCCACATAGTTTGATTTACATCTATAACAACATCAAAGTAAACAACTTAAAGTAGGTAAATAGTACTAAAAAAAGTGCTATATATTCTGGTATGCAATACACTACTTATATTAAAAAGTAATATATATATAGAAGCCTTGGATAAAGTTACTTGTTTTACTTTTTTTTTTTTACTCGAAGTTTACCTAATATAAGTGCGCTAAAGTGTAAATAGTATAATAACTATAGAGATTTTTAATACGAGGTCGGCTAGGGGTACTTATTAGCTATATTTACCAGGAGTTATTTAAGTTGGGGTAAAGTATCTTAAATCCCCGAAGTCTTTTAAATCCCTAAAATTTAGTTTTTAAAAATATAAAGACATACTAATGTAAGCCGCGAGATATTTATAATATATTTTACAATTGTTTAATTTACTAGGTTAAATTTAATATGGCTTAAATGTTTATAAGGGTCTTTCTTTTATTTGTTTTAATATAGTTGGTTTAGTAAGTATAGTAACTAATTACCTGGTCTAATATTTTTAATTTTAGATTTTTTATTTACCTTATCTAATATTTTATCCTATTTTATTATATATACTAATATCTTTGTTATAGATTAGGCAGCTAAAGGTTAGCTAATAGCTTTTTAGTTATTTATTTAATAACGCGTTTATAGTTAATTATTTAAGACCTTTAAACTGACCTAAATATCTTTCGAATTTTCTTTCTCTCCCTTTTTTTTTTATACGATAGTCGCTTATAGCAAAATTATAATTTTAAAAGATATAATACTTAAACGAGGCCTTATAAAACAATTATCTAGCAAAGAGTCGAAAAAAATATATAAATAAAAATAAGCTTTGTAAACGACTATATTATAAATAGACCTTTAATAAAAAGTTAAAAAGACACTATAATAATAAGCTTTTATAAAATCACTTTTTAGTAAACTAACTATATATTAGTAAAACTTTATAAAATAACCCTCGGAATAATCTTTTAGCAAAAAAGATTAAGCCGGCTATTAAATATTATAACCCTTAGGTCTATTTACTTAAGTTTTAAAATAGACTATTTAAAATTTTACTAATTTATAAAACTATAGCTAAGCTTAACTAGTAGACTAGTGCTTAATTTTTTTCTCTTTGGCTTTTGCCTTTGTTTTTACTTTTAATAAGCTTTGTTTAAAATCTTATACTTGCTTTTATTAAAAAACTCGCTCGATTTGCAAAACATAACGATCTAAGTCTAAGCGATTTTTAAAAGTATCTTATAATAAAAAATAGTAACCTATCTACTATATTATAAGTTTTTTTTATATAATAAAAATATTAAGTCTATTAGCCTAGCTAGCTTAAAAGTAATTAAAATTACTAATTTAATAACTAAGATTAAAATATTAATATTATTATATATTTATACTTTTAAATAATATTTAACTAATTATTAGATTTACCCGACTTAAAAATTATTAGAGCTAAATTTAAAAGATATAAGCTAGTTACTAGCTATTTTAAAAGGATTGCTTTTATTATTTTAATTTTTTAATAATATATTTAAAACTTTTTAAAAGGATGATATATAAGCTAAAAATAAAAAAGATATAAAAATATATATAGTTTTAATTATTTTTAGCTTAAAGTAAATTAATTACCTATCTATATAAGTATATTATTTGGGAATCTTAATCCACTTATTAATAATATTTTAATATTAGCTAAACTAAACGTTTATTATAATGCAAATCTTAAATAATTTAACTAACCTATTTATAATAAACTTAAAGGTTATATTATTTTGTTAACTATAAAAAATAAGCTTATAGCGCTAAATTTCTTCCTAAAAGTTAAAGGCCTAGATAATAGTATAGCTATAATAATATAGCAAGCTTATTATAATAAAGTGCTTAAAGTTTACGCTATATATAGCCTATAAAACTATAATAATAATAAGCTAGTTTTTAATAAAAATGCCTATATATTTAGCTTAATTTATTATAATAAGACGCTTAAGCTATATATTTACTATTTTATAGCGCTAACTACTCCTAGTAAAAGGCCTAAGTATTATATAATTTAACTAAAAGTATATATTATAACTAATAGCTAAAAGACTTTTATTAAAAAAGCTATTGCGTTTAAAAATACTAAAGACTTAGCAGATTATTATTGCTAAAAGTTTATCGCAGTAGTAAATATAAAAGCTAAGCAGTTTTATAAAAAACAAGTTAATATAATAATATAATAAGATAATAGCTTAAGTATAAAGGAATATAAAGACTATAAAAAGTATCCTACTTAATTATCTTAAGATATTAATAAAGTATTTACTTTTCTTTATTATTTAAAAGACGACTAAAACAAAAGTCAATTATTTATATTAAATAAAGTTAAAACTCTAGCAGCAAGCTTTATAATAAGCTTTACATCGAGTTTTACTTTAGGTAACGACATTTACTATTATAAAACCTATTCTAAGCGTATAGGGCTTTTCTAAATCTATTGCCCTCCTATCTAAAAAAATATTATTATAAAAGCAAGAGTAAAAATAGCTAGGTAGCTAGCTTAGGAAAGGGCAAGGCTAGTGGGGCAACGAATTAGATAAGATTTGGAATTAAAATAGTATGAGGTGGGAATGCAACCTGCCGTTAGTGCCGCGCTATGGAATTTGATGGCCGTTACTAGAGATAGCTCCCGCAGTTGGTGCAATGACGTCTCGGCCACCCTGCTATACTATAACCCCGGCTGGCTGACTATCAACCTGAGGTTGCGTGAAAGCTCTTCTGATAAATGGCGAATTTAGCCTTGGCTGCTGCGCAATGTCATTAGCTAGCATTGCCGGCCTGCTAGATAGGGAGTGAGACTTGGACTCAGTATTCGCTGTCGCCGTTTACTGCACGCTTTAGTCAGTTTGGAGGGACTCAAGAACGCAGACTGAGAGCTGCAATATGCGGCCTCGAGCAGTTTTTGCACTGTGGCACAAAGTCCCTTTAGAGATGCGAAATACAGCGGGCGTGCAGCATTTAGAGTTAGGTGCAGTGTTTTAAGAATAGTTACCCCAGAAGAATCTACCTTAAGAGACCGACTATAAAACAATTTGTATTAGGCAGCAAATAAGCAACGAGACTTATAATCGGCCTAAGATATTGCTTTATATTTTCTATTAACTAAAAGAAGTTATAATAGTAAATGCTTAAAATAATATTAGGCTATAGATTAAGATAAGAAATATACTTAATTACGTTTTAAAACTATATTAAGTAGAAACTAAGAAAACGCAGGCCAGCAGATAAAAGCAACTAACTTGCGTAATATCCGTCCAAGGTCGCGTTTAGGGGTCAGCGGGTAGCTGGGGCCCTTATAGTGGTTTAATATAGGATATAACTATAGGCGTGCAGCGCTTTTGTTTTAAAAAGGTTTTTTATAGGCTTTTAAGTCGGTTTTTTAAAGTATATCTATTTAACGAGTATTTAGTTACCTCTTTCTCGTTTTTTAGTTTTTAAAATCTTTTTAAACTTTTATTTAGTTTCTTTTTCTATTAATACTTAAGATTAGATATTATTATCTATTAGCTTAATAAAGATATTTTTAGATGTTAAATATAGTCCGACTGCTTTACCTTACTTTAGAAAAGGACTTCTCTTAACTAGGTAGGTATCTTATAAGTCTTTAATTATATAGTCTTTACGCCTATATATTATATAAAAGTTTTAAGTGAATTATACTTAGAAAGTTGTTATCCCGTCTACTATTACGCGTTTAAAAACTGTATTTCTAAGCAGCTATTTCTTAAATACTGCTTTACGGTTAATAGATTTTTAGGGGGACGGCGAGCTGAGGACGCTATGCCAGTCGGAACGCTTCTGGCCTAAGGCTAATATTTAGACTTGTTGTGAGCGGGAGGCAGTGTCTAAGTGAAGATGCGCGACTTGGATTATAACGCTATAAAGTTTTTAGGGTTATCTTATACAACTAAAGAAATCGTCAAAATGGATAATACAAAGTTTAAAACCCTTAAAAATAGTAGAGTAGAATTCTTCCATCGTCGTAAGCTTTCCCGCCTTCTATATCGCCCTAATGTAGACAAAGCTGTTAATGTCAGTTTTACAGATCCTGATGACGATGGGTTATACAAGAAATTCATGCAAGGTATTTAACATGATACAGATCTTAAATTAGACTAAGGCTAACTGCACCAGACCACCTCGCCATTCGACTATAGATGCGTAAGCAGATATACGACGATATGGGAACACATCTACAGACAATTAGGTTGCAAAGAATGTGACGAGCGAAAGGAGCAAGGTGACGGCAACGACAAATCAGAGCGCGACCGCGAATAAGAACGAGACCGAGACCAGCGCCGCGACCGTATCTGTGTTCTCCCTTTTTTTAGACGCCGCGCGATACGCTCTGTCCGTTGGCAACGGCGCGTTCAGCTAGCTTTAAGCGGCGGCGGCTTATCGACGGCCTTGCTGAAGTGGAAGCCTGTGTAGTTAGTCGCCTGGAATTTGATTACTAATGTGTATTAGTGGCGTGGCTAGTTGTGGCTGTGCTATACCCGAGACTAACCGTATTTTGTATTTGTTTATTCTTAGTTAAACTTGATAAACGCTTTCTTAGTAAAAGAACCCTTATTATAATATATCTTAGTTTAACTGCTTGATTTACACCTTCCTTTCTTTCTGGTTAGTGTTTTTGACGTTTTTGGTTCCAAGTTATCGAGCGTTAGTCGGCCTAATTTTTTCCATAGGCCTGCGCATTGCTGCCCGACAGACAAGGAGACGCGACCAGTACTGTGCTCTCACTTTCTCCTACCCGCCGGATTTGATCTGTCCAACTCTGGGGTTGCCGCACACACATCAAGACAAAGGCGAGCCGTAGCTTAACACACCCCCCCCTCGAATACCATATATCGATGCTTCATCATGGACAGTTCAAGAGTGCGAGATCTAGAGAGGCAGCTGAGAGAGTCTGAAAGACGCGCCGACAGGGCAGAGGCGCAGCTTGAGAAGGCAAGGGCACAGCTTGAGAAGGCCGAGGCGCAGCTTCTGCCCACGACTCTCGACGAGTACATCGAAGCTTGTCACAACCTTATCTACACCAAGCTTAAGGTCGAGCCGGACCCGGAAAAGAGGACAACCGGAAGCATCCCGCTACCCTATGCCAAGTTTTTTCCGCGTCGTCTCAGGCCGTGGACCGACTTCCACGACAAGCAGCGCGACATACTTTCAAATGTCTATCTACACTTTCCGTTTAAGCAGCGGCTTTTCGATAACCATAATTATCTCGAGACCCTTGGAAACAAGGCAATGGACGCGCCCATTGCCAATGAGAAGATGCTAGAAACGTTTCTCCATAATTGTGTTGAGGATCCGGTTCGGTGCATTATCCACGAACTCAGCAAGTCGAGGAAATTTCAAAGAAAGCTTAAAATCGGCCATGGTATCGCATTTGAGAACCATCTTAAAGCCCTCAGCGATCCTTCCTACGAAGTTGTCAGTCGACAGCCCCACCAGCCACTACCACCTCCTCCACAAGAACCAGAGCAGGTAGAGGAGCGCCCGAAGACACCTAATCCCGCCAAAGACCCTCCCCGGTTGAACCCTGACCAGATCTGTGTCTATCGGTATGAAGAGGAAGGAACGGAAAAGAGAAGTGCCATTGCCATTTCGGAATACAAACCACCACACAAGCTCTCCCTTCCACAGCTGCGTGCCGGCCTGAAAGAAACGGATATGATGGAAGTGGTCGCGAATCACAAGATCCCGGAAGACGAGGAAGCCAAGTTCTGTCACTACGCAACGGAGCTGGTTGCCTCGGCTGTCACGCAGGCATTCCATTATATGGTGAAGTCCGGCCTCGCGTACGGGCTCTTGACGACGGGCGAGGGCATTGTTTTTCTCAAGATCGACTGGGACGACCCCCAAACAGTCTACTACCACCTTGCCGAGCCTGCCGAGGAAGTTGCCGCTCACAATAACTATCGCTCCTGCTCGGCCGTTTCTCAGTACTTGGGCTTCCATCTCCTTGCTCTCAGCGATTACTCGTATCGCGGGCAAGACGTCCGGGACCGGGCGATTAGCAGGTTGCATACCTGGAGTACCGACTTTCGAAGAGCGGCAAGCACGGTCCCAGAAGACCAGCGGATACCTCCCCGGAGCTCCCCCTCATTTATCCCCAGCACGTATTTGTCTGTCGACCGTACGGTGCCCCGCCGGAGCCGGCGCCTTAACCGGGACGGCGAGCATGGCAGCGATCCTGCGATGCGGGGGAGTGACTCGGAGGAAGGTGGAAGCCCCAATCGTCCAAACACACCCAGTCCCACAGAGAGACAAGCCAGTCGACGGAGCGCGAGGCTTGCGGGACAGTATTCAGACGGCCGAGGGAGTCGGGGCGCTGGTAGAGGTCGAGGTAGCGACCGGAGCGAGTTCGAAGGGAAGCCTCATCAGGACCTCGCGTACTGCACTCAGAAGTGCCTCCTCGGGCTGGTCAAGGGAGATGTTCTCGACCCCGACTGCCCCAATTTCAAACTACACCGGCACCGAAACAACTATGGCAGCGTTGTCAATGCCGATAGCCGCCACTCTATCAGCCACTACGAGTTCCTTCAACTACTCTCCCACCAGCTGAAGCGCACGCTCGACTACGGAATTACCTCCCTGGATATCACCGGCGCGCGCGGAGCTCTATTCAAGGTCACACTCCTCGCATACGGCTACACCTTCATCAGCAAGGGCACGGTACAGGCGTTTATCCCCGATCTAGAGCACGAAGCCCGAGTCTACGAGCGGCTCAAGGACGCACAAGGCGTCCACGTACCCGTCTTCCTAGGCACCATCGACTTGTCGTCGCTCAACAGGACGTACTACTACGACTTCCGCGTCGACATCGTGCATCTGTGCTTCATGTCCTGGGGTGGTCTCAGTCTGAGAGACGTCCAGGATCTGGACAGGAATAAGTCTACCTTACAGCCCATGGCGGTGGAGACGATGAGGGCAATCCACCAACTGGGGGTGGTGCACAAAGACGCCCGCTACGAAAATATACTCTTCAATCCGCAGACGGGGAGAGTCATGCTGATCGATTTCGAGCGCTCGCAGCTCCTTGACACGCCCCGGCCAACGCTGGCTGCCCTCGAGCCTAATAAGCGACGGCGGGTCCAGGATTCGAAGGGACAAACCAAGTCGGTAGGTCGTTCTGGTGGCGGCGATCTGCCGCCTCGGGTACGGGGTGGCTTCTTGGCCGACTTGGCGGGAGTGAAAGCAGCATTCTAGACTCTGAGTGGTGCTTGAGATTAGTGGCATTTGCTGTTGCGATTAGAAAGGGACTCACGGCGCTGGGGCTTGGGAAAATATTATTTTAAGGTGCGCAGATGATGAATCAGCGAACATAGGCTCGTCGCATTGCTGTGGGTCTTGTCACAGGCCTCATTGCCTTCCGAGAACCTAGAACGTATTACTGGTCTAAAGAATAAGTGTCTAGATTATATAGTTTTAAAGGGATGTATAAACGAAGCATGTGTAAGGAACTTTGCTGCTACGTTTGATCGCTGGTGACGTTCCCTATATTATAGCAACATCTAGCAGATAGCCCCACGACGTTTCTTTCTATAACATTCACCCACTGGCTTCCACTTTCCGTCCGTCGACTTGTCGCAGTTCTTTTTCAACTCGACACTTCGAGGACCCTCGCACCCTGAAGAGCAACATTAGATAATAATAGCCGTACATCGCAGGGTTATGGAGGGATTTGTTTCTTATATACATTCCATGCCGCTCGCATTCCCATCCACGCTGTTGCGGGATCTGTGCTACAAAGGCCCAGCCTCTCTCAGTGTATTATTAACATTATCTAGGGCATATGTTCGTGAAAAAGCTGGTCTTCTCCACGAATCTTGCCCATTCCACACGCTCCTCCCCTAGAAATGTAGAAAAGGCTGCTCTCGGCGTCCGAGTAGGCAGCAACCTGTGTTGCGGCGTTTTCCTCTCCCTACAGCTGCGGTGGTTGTTCGGATCAGTATGGCGCGAAGTCTCCATGTCCAGGTCCTCCATGCTCGGTGGAGTATGGAGACCAGGGATGGTCATAGGGCTGAGAACTACTGTAGCCATCGTAAGGCGCGGCACTTTCGGTCGAATTTTGGGGGATGACGGTGGAGGTTTCTAAGCGTATAAATGAAAAGTAAAAGAGGAAACGTCCTTAAATATTCTGTTCAACCCAGGTGTTGGCACCTAAAGGCTGACATTTTTGTTTGCCTAGAACCAAGTAGACGTGCACCGCAGCCCATCAAGGTTGGCGAGATCGCACTGACGAGACGTGCAGAAATTGGAAATAAATGCGAGAAAAAATAAGGCACTCGATAGGTAAGGTCAGAAACTAGTACGAAATAGCGTCTTGAAGCCCCGCCCTTCGTTACTTCTGCTGCACACCTTCCGGCACGCATCGGGCCGAGAAAGACCCGCTTCACTATTCATTGGTCGGTTCTGGGGCAGTTTTCCTACGCTACCTTATCAGCGGCTCATGATACTATACTATGCCGTTAACGGCCATTTTCGCCCCCCAAATCCCCTGCCATCCTCACTGGTGACAACGACTTCTCCACTCCCTGCTCAGTGTCTTGATTTCCTGTTCACCTTGCCGGTGACATTTTATTCACGCATCCACTGAAGTCCTGAATAGTCTCTCTCTGTTGCGACATGTCTGCCAACCTATTGGGGAGAATTTACCGTGAGTTGCCTGAGCTGATGCTTAACAACAAGAAAACATATAGCCATATTGGAACGTAGGCAACGAGAATATAGACAACGGGTAGTTTGGAATAGCAGGGCGAAGTAGGGCGTTGCGGCTTATTACTAGTGCTTTGGCTGTTATTGGACCTCGCCAGCTGGCAATAGCTGTTGATCAAGAGTGGCCACATTCAAATGGGAATTCGATTTAATCTACTAGCATAGACCTCTTTAGGTGGCACTAGGCACCTATTCTCCTGATATCCCGTCTCTAAATGCGCTGTCTACTAAGTACTTAGCCTAAAGGCTTTTGGTACCCAACCACATACACATCTTCGGCTAGTCTCGGCACATTACATGCTTGTAACCCTGCCCTTAGAGCTTTGATTGCCACCCCTTAACACTAAGGTCCACCCCACTACTATTAACAATGTTTAAATATATACTTCATGCCATTATATTTAAATATAAACGGCGTGCTTATATTTATAGCAAATATAGTATAAGCTAGTATAACGGTTTAAATTTACTATTTTGTATTATAGACGATCTTAATTTCTATTTATTGTTAACCTTTACTAAAATAATTAGGGCTATAGTATATAAAGGAGCAGATGTTTTTAGTTTTAATAAAGCTTTAAAGGAAAAAAACCTAAAAGAAAGCTAAAATATATAAGTATCTTTTTTAAAATTCTTCGACTTTTAACTAATTTATATAATTATAATAGACTTTTAGATAATTTATAGTAACTAGAAATCCTTAATTTATATATATATAATCTTGCTGTACTTTTTATTTAAAATTATACTTATAATATCTTTAACATCTATTTAGTTTATACTTACTTTAATATACCTATAAACACTATTTTACTAAGAGTTAACTATAATATTTTATACTACTGCTAAACTAAAACTGCTAATATCTAGACTATAGATCTTAGTAATATATATAAATATATATTTATTTTTAATAGCTATAGTTTCTACCTGTATAAGTATTAAATAAACCTTGCACCTAATTTATTTTAAGTTAACACTACTTTTTTTTAAAAGCTAGCTAATTATCTATAAATAAATAACCTATTATTATTTATTAGGCTTTAAGTTATTAACCAAAGTTATACCGATATATTAGAGCTTATTTTTTTTTAAAAAACTATTATATTAGATATCTTAAATTTAAATAGGTATATTCTTATTAAATAAACTAGCTAAAAGTTTAAAGTTAAAAATAGCAGCTATATATATATAAATATATAATATATAATATATAATAAAATAGCTATAAGATTTATAATAAAGGTGCACTTTATTTAAAGCTAAAAACTTTTTAAGATATTAAAAATATATTTATAGAGATTAGCCTTTTTTTATTACTTTAGTATTACTTTTAATATTTAACTTTAAATATATAGTTATTAGTATTTTTATAAAGACTATAAAAGCTAACTAGGTATATAAAATCTATTAAGATTAGTATTATAATAGAGCTAGTAGTACGACTTAAAAGATATAATTAAGCAAGTTAAAATATTTATATATAGTAATAACCTATATTATTTTAATAAAGTATTAGATCTTTCTTTTTTGTCCTTTTATAGTTTTATTAATCTATATTTATAATCTAGTTTCTATTCCTATTTACATAAATATATGCCTATCTTTTAAGAAATCTAGGTTATAAAGAATAAAGATTCGGTTTAAATATTTAGATTTATTAAAAAGATTAACTAAACATTTTAGTTAAAGGATATAATATATTATATATCTTTTATAATAAGGGTAAAAATGTTTTTATAGTTTGCTAATCTTATACTTATTTTTATTTTTTTTAATACTTTTATATATACACTTTAATTTAGCCCTACTTTATAACACTTTATAGTCTAACTATTTTCTTAGTGCAATACTAGTCTTAATAAAAAGCAGTAGGTCTAAAATATGTCGAATTTACTTTAAACTATTTTTGTTTAGTAATATTATTATATTATATTTTTATTTGCATATTAATAGTTATTAGGCGGTATATATTACCCTAATTAGCTTTAAACTATTATAAAAACCTATAGTGTATACTTTATATAAATTTGTTAAATAATAACTTATTATTAGGATTTTTAAATTTAATATTAATAACTTTATTTATATTACAAGTGGGTAGGTAGATTAAATCAGGTATAATATATATAAATAGCCTTAAGTTTTATATTTTATATAGTAGGTATTATATAAGATTAAAGCTTATAAAAGGGAGACATTAGGTATAAGACGTGTATAAAAAGGGTACCTTTAAATATATAGGTTTATATAGCTTTAAGGCCTAATAAGGCTAGATATAATAATTATCTTCCCCTTTTTACTAAGGTTAACTATAACCTTTAAAATGTTTAATTAGTTACATATTTAGTATATAATGTAATGTAGTTATTATAATGTTAGTATATTAGTATATTAGATATTATTATTATAGTACCTTATATTTATAAGTTATATAGGCCCCGCATTTGTTTTAGTAGAGTAATATGTTTATATTCTTTTATATTATTCTATTAATTAAGTTCTATCTCTCTTTTTTCTCTTTTTTTTTTTTAGCTACCGCTAAAATCATTTTTTAGTTTTAGCTAAAAATTATTATACTTTTTAAGTCCCTTTTTTTCCCTTTATTTTCTTTTTAAATTTATATCTAATTTAGTCTTTTTTTTCTTTTTAATTATATTTTATTAATTATACCGCATTATATATATTTATTAGCTACTATAATAAATATAGTAGTAAAAATAGCAATAATAGTAGTAGAGGTAGCTATAATAGTAGAAGTAGTAGTAGAGGCTATAGTAGTAAGAGTAATAATAAGAGTAAATAATAGAAAAAATAGTAAAAGACAAATTTATATATTAAAAGTAAGAAAAAAGATAAAGTTAAAAAAAATAATAAAATTAAAAATAAAAAGGATAAAAATAAAAATAATAAAAATCTAGTTAGTAATTTAGCTTTAAGGTTAATATATATTTATTTTGTTAATAGTATAAAATAAGACTAAGGACGATAGTACTAATCGATTTCCTTTTTAATTATAATACTTTTTTTTCCCCCTTTTAATATTAATAACAATACTACTAATAATGCTAATAATAATAATATAAGTAGTTATTTTATATATAAATAGCTAAGCGCTATAATAAAGCCTTTTTTACTTATAATATAGCTATTTCTATACCTCTATATTA
>NPFG01000681.1:0-16304 GCA_002288965.1 Xylaria sp. MSU_SB201401
TATATAAAATCTTTAGACCTAGGTACCTCACCTTATATAGGAGCTAGGGTAAATAATTTTATTAAATATAAAAAATCTATATTATCTTTTATATAAAACCTTAAACTAGACTTTTATAGCTATTTTTGTTAATTTATTATAATTATTGCAAGATGGTGAGTTTTGGTGTAAAAGGTGGCCGACTAGGCCGGGTGGCCGGTTGGGTGGGCAGGGGCTCTAGACCATGGTTTATGCCGAACAATAATGACTTCAGAATACGTGTATTGTAGGTGCTCCTGCTTCCCGAATGATTTATATGGACAGACCCAAAAACACAGAGTTTAGTTTGATGAATTGCTGTTCGTCCATGACTACCATTAAAAGAATGTATCTAGATATCTATTCATCAACTAGGAGGTAACGTCTTGTCTCGACGAGCCAATTGAAGTCCCTCCCGCTGCCAAGATATCCGCCTCGATTATCCCCTGTATCGGCTCGCCCTGCCACCTTTGTATCTAGCCCGCAGCAGACCAATCAGCATCATTGACGCGCCTCCCCACAATCGAGTTCCGTCATCTAAGTCTGCATCGGCCCACCTGCGTCGGCCGTAGATGCAGCCTGGGGTGGCCGTAACTTTACCTAATTAGGTAATAACCCACCTACGCCACTTATGCCACTTTAGTATCCGTGCTTCTACTACAAGTAAATACCTACTTATAGGAGCCTCGTGAGCCCCGAAGGGCGCGAGCGGCGGACCAAGATGGGATTTTATTACTCTCTTTCTGGAGTAGGGGTCGGCGCGGAGCGCATGCCCCCCGGAAGTCAAAGAATTTAAAAGGGGTGGAACTTGTGGTCCTCGCGGCGAAGCCGCTGGCACCGAAGGTGACTCTACTATAAATATGTAAATAGGTATTCCAAAGTATAGATGTGGATACGGCCACCCCAGGCTGCATCTACGGCCAACGCAGGTGGGCTGGTCTGCATTGCTGTCACTGGTATCTGTTCCCGACGATATTCTATTTTCTACGTGCAAAAGCCCGATATGTCAGAGCCTCCGCTTCGATTCATAATCTTGAGGCTCTTACAAATCAGATAAGTCTGCCTTCATAGTCTAGCATGTGGGGACTTTTCATCAAAGCGTAGGCTTTGGTGAAGCGCCTATATATAAGGTCGCCAGCATGGTATGTGTAGAGAGTATAGAAAAGACATCTAATATCGCCATAATTCAACTTGAAGGGATTTCCAATCTCTAGAAATAAGAAGCTTAGATATTGCGATCACATACATACAAACATCCTGAACTAGCATTGCCAAAATGGCGGCGAAATCTGTGGCTCTCATCACCATGAGCCTACGTCCTGCGCGGATTGGATTAAACGTCGCCGCTTTCATCCAGCCGATTCTACAGAAAACGTTCTCGTCGGCCGATGTGAAGCTAGTTCCGGTCGATCTGCGGGACTTCAACTTGCCTATCTTCAACGAGAATTTGGCGCCTGCAAGTGAGTGGCCGGTTACCGAATCTACGCCCCTTTTTGCAAGAGAAAGGGAGGTCGTTATATCCACGGTTGCTCAGTGGATTCAACTGAATGACGAGCGATCAGTCCCACATGATTGCCAGCTACCATCATAAAACATAGAGAACTGCTAAAGAAACGTGGCTAACTACAAGATTAGTGGTTCCCGCTCTTGCTCAATTCCAGCACGAGCATTCTCGGGCGTGGAGTACCGAAATTTCGAAACATGACGGCTACGTGATTGTCATCCCAGAATACAACTTCGGCAGTATGTCCCAATACTGAAAATAACATAATGATATACGTGTACTCCATTACCTGTTATACTAACTCAAGATTCATCACGCAGTGGCCGGTGGTACCAAGAACGCGATCGACTACCTCTTCAACGAGTGGAAAGGCAAGCCCCTGTCAATCGTGAGCTACGGCGCTCAAGGGGGCTCCAAGGCCAGCCAACAGGCCAAGGAGGTTCTGAGCGGCGTCGGCCTGCGGCTCACAGAGACACGGCCTCAGCTGGCATTCGCTGATCCCAGGGGTGAGATGGGCCCCATCCTATCCGAGGGGAAAGTGACGGATGCCTCGAGGACGAAATGGGAGGGCCAGACGGAGGAGATCATTAAGGCCGCCGAGGAATTGAAGGAACTTCTGCTGCAGCCCAACAATCCCGCGAATGTGCCGGCCGCGTAGGTGGTTCTAGATCATAAACACCATTACCAGTAGAAGTAGCTGTGGTAGATATATAGACTGTATTTACCCGATATTCTAGACTGATACATCCATTTATCAATGTTTATGAGTGACTAGAGCGCAAGCTCGCCATACTTCAGCATGCATCATTACTTTACCATCTAAACGCCCCTCAACTTTCCCGATTCCATTAGTCGTGTAGATAACATACTCATGCGTGCATACAATTAGAAGAGCCGCAAGATTGTGTACAGTACTATGAGCTATCGCGAGAAGCGCAACAATAACGCCTTAACGGGGAGCTGAGTAACGATCCCCCTTTGCGAAGTGTTGCACATTTGATACTGACCCCTCATCGTACACCCAGCAATGTTCAATTCCCTCCTCTGTACAAGGCATAAAATTGTTTAAGAAAAAATGAAAAAAAAAGAGGAAGAAGGGGAGGGGTGACCTTCATAATCATCACACAGTTAAATGTATTTCGCCTCGAGTATTCCGTCTTAAGTTCTACGCCTTTCGTCTTTTTACGAAAGGAGGTGAATGAGCTTCTTGCAACTGATTTGACGGACTTTCAAAGTTCGAAAAGACGCTAGGTTTAACGTAACTGCGGTTGTTCTAACCAACAAAGCGTATTCCGAGAGTATAGGGCCGTTATTGTTAACGCTGACAAAATTTTAGAGCACAAACCTCGTTCTCTCCTAAGTGGATTGAATTCCACCGGACCGTATCTCCCATAGAATTGTTGATCTCTATCTTGTGAAGTAAAAAACACTTGGTATGTATAGAAACAGGCAGGGAAAAGTTCCGGATTGGGCAAGTTCCAACAGCCCAACTATAATTTCTACAGTATACTATTGGAACTATCTTCCAAAACGAAGTACTATGAACATGTAAAACCTGACAAGCATTACAGGTTGGCATGAGCCAAACACACGAGACTTTACAAAGTTCGTATGCGGTTTTAGCCCTCAGGCTGTTTACCGGTCTCTCTAGACTGCGTGGCACAGCCTCTTCGGCCACAAAAACATTGGATCCGACTAGGCGACTCCGACCCTTCGGCCATTGCTATCAGACATGGGTATAGGCTCGTAAAACTGATGACAGCACATCGCGGGATGAAACCTCAGGACTAGGCGCCTTTCCCTGCCTTTACTTGAATTTTGATTATGCGTTTTCTAGAATTGATCTGGGGACACGACATGTCAGCATTTAGCACAACAAATCTTCGATCATAAATTTACGCCCACCAAATGTGGAATAATATGAGGTACAATCGTAGACATGAAGGGACAGGTACGGGGACTCACCTAGAGTCATGCTCATGCTCACGTCCGTGTTCTCAACCATCTTTTTGAACTCCTCAAAACTGATCTTGCCATCCTTGTCAAGGTCGGCTTCCATAATGGTCTTATCTACAATCTGCTGTAGCTGCTGATCTTTAAGATTGCTGCCGACCATCATCTTCAGGACAATAAATAACTCCCCGTTGCTGATGTAACCATCCCGGTCGATGTCATATACTTTGAAGGCAAATTGTAGCTTTTGTTCCTTGTTGCCCTTGCTACTGAAGGCACTGAGGCCGGAGACGAACTCTTGAAAGTCTACGTCACCACCACCGTCCTCGTCGAATATCGCTATTAGCCTGTAATACATAATCGTATTAGCTAACGGGAAATCGGCGCATACCCGGCATGTTCATAGATGGGCGCCGTAGAGAGTATGGTTTGAGGATTGTACCTTGTCGCAAGCGGATTGGATGATATTTGTGGTAGAACTAGGAACTCGTCACGCTCGATAGTGCCATTCTGATCCTAATTCGAGACAAGAGTTCTGTTAACACATATGCCATATTGTGGGAGCAGGGCAGTTAGAACGAGAATAGCGGGCTCCATGCTTACTTTGTCCAGTTTCATAAATCTCTTCTTCAGCCGTTCTACTTCTTCGCGGTCGACTGTGATTTTTCCCATTAGTATCCCTTAGGCGGGCGGGATCGCAAGGACTGTAGCTACAATTGGTTCCTTGGACAATGTTGTCCAGAGTGCTGGCGTTGTTGCCCATGTTGATGTCTGTGGAGACCCCTAAGAGGTCAC
Source organism: Xylaria sp. MSU_SB201401 (assembly GCA_002288965.1). NCBI lineage: Eukaryota > Fungi > Ascomycota > Sordariomycetes > Xylariales > Xylariaceae > Xylaria > Xylaria sp. MSU_SB201401. Next base: position 4,271 of record NPFG01000681.1, read on the forward strand.
ACGGTTGGAAGGTGAGCGTTTCGATACCAGACCGGGAAGTGCGCTTCAGTTCAGTAATAGAGAATATAAGGGAATGGCCAGTCGAGGAGTTTAGTATAAGCGTGCTCAAGGCTCGTGATTGGGTTGGGATAACTTTGATGTTGTATGAGATAAGGCTGAGTGGGCGGGAGGGTCTTTTGGTGGGAGCGAATCGTGGGGTCAATGGAGGGACTGTAGAGCTAGGTAGGTACATCTTGAGCACACTTGCCTAGGCACCTATCCAGGCAGCTAAGACAGGCCGCTAGGCAGCTTAGCGCCACCGCCACCGGTGTTTGAGCCACAGCCCCAGATCTCTCCTACAGTACATATCTACTTACTTATGTATATTACGGGAGGAGTGAGGTGCAAGACAGAGATTAATCAATCAAATCAATTATCCTGTTCTTACTTGTTCTGTTTTGCAGTTTTGGACAATCAAAAACTTATCTAGGCTTTTCTACGTCTCCCCCGAGTACATACTAATTGGACTGGGTATCTAACTGGACATGTTATCCAACCTCTTGCGTAGAACACCAAATATGTTGATATGAAAGATATTGAATATGTACCTAGTTAGCAGACGATGCAATGGCCTCTCCCGCAATAATGGACGGTCACACATAGTAACTAAACACGCCATTTTGGACGACGGCCAGCCGGAGTTATTTGGATTTCCAGCGGTTGAAAGAATAAGGGAAGTTCTGGACTGGCGCCACCTCCCCCAATCGCCTGAAATTGTTCATCGTATAAGTCCTCTTGCCGGCCATTCGCCATTCCGGTTTGAGGATACCTTAGTAGGCTTGAACCGCCCTATCGGGTCGGAGAATTTTCCTTGCTTGTCGATGTAAAATGCATGGGTACAGTATGGCAGCTTATTGTCTGTACTGCAAACTTTCAACGACGAGATAATATCCATTAAGTTGGCGCCTGGTATGTAAGTTCAACGCGTCGTAGGCTTGTTCTAGACCTCCGGCCCATCTTCCAAAGACACCAACGGGACACTAGTGCAGCGATTTGCCTACCTACCTCGCCTAGTCAGTAAATGCACTCCATTTTTACCCACGATAGACAAGCACTGATACGTGTCGGTGAAGCTGATACCTATACTTATCTGACTGGTATGTGTCTTGCAAGTGACTACCATATGTACATTGGTTGCTTTAACATTCTTGTAAGTAGCGGAGACACGCTTGATATAATAAACTAGTTACTCAAAGCGATTCTCGCGGAATAAGGCCCAATATGGCAAAATAATGAGCCACAAAGAGTATGTCGCAGTCGACCAACTTGTACAAAAAAAAAAAAAAAAAAAAGTAAGCGTCATTCCCAGTGGCAGGCAGCCGCGTATGATAGTTAGCAGACATCTACTGAGTACCTCTAGGCGAGAGTACCGGTGACTGAGCTTTAGTCGAAAGGAAGGGCCTCATTGGTATGAGATGCAACTACCTACAACTAGGGTCAGTCGGCTGATAAGGCTTGCCAAGATGCAGGTGAAGGGAGATAAAGTGTCGTACCTTCCCGGCCCCACAGGGGACGCCTTGACCACGTAGCGGTCATTACCTACCTACGTGCCCCTTTCTCTATACAGTGTATTCACACAGTGTCTCGCATTGTTTACCTCTCTTTGGGCATCTTTCATTCCTTTGCCGGGCAGCTGTCCCTCCTAGGCTGGGGAAGGTTTGGGGCATCGCTCCAGTTTGCTGTCTGCCTGTCGCTTGTCCCTAGCCTACACTGGCATCACTAGCCAACCAACCAAGTTGACCACTGCACGCTACCTAACCTACTACTGCCTGTTGTCTAGCTTACCTCCCCCTATCACCCACCTCTGCCCACCCCCGACACAACGCCCGCACCACCCAACAACAGAGGAGTCCCCCAGCAAAGCCAGCGAAAATTTGCGCCCCAAACCATATCCAACGTCACGTCGTCAACCCTCGATACTTTGGCCATCAAAAAAACCACCTCAACACCCGTAAATCAATTTAAAAACTTCATAGAGCGTTGTCGCATGACTTGAATTACCCACCACCCGATTTTTTTCGGGATTTTTCCCTCTTGGTCCACCTCTTTTCCGCCTCCGCCCCTCACGCCCTCCGCCCACCATGACTACTAGGAAAGTGCGATACAAGAAACTCAACATCAAAACACCCCTCCCCGTCCTCCGAGAACACCAGATCGATGCCAACGAATATGAATCTCTCACAAATGAAGTACAAATAGTCACTGGCGTGGAATTAGGAGAAGAAAATGTTAGTATATGTCTATGTTTTGTCCTCTCCAGGCCCAGTCACGTGCGCAATCACGTGATTTGTGCCTAGTGCCCCTTCATATGGTATCATAGGAATATATACAAATCTCGACACGGACCAATGTACCTCTTCCCCTACAAAGGCGAACTTACCAGACACTTGCTGACATGTTTGTCTGCAATTATAGGAATACCATCTTCAGGCCGCCCTTAAAGGCGTAGGCGCCAGCGTGGACAATGAAATCCCCGTCCCGCCACCACAAAAGAGTGTGGAGGCTGATTATGAGGAGCTATATCCCACGTCATATGTAGAGCCTCGCAATTATATCAAGTTCTCAGATACAGTCGAAGAGACCCTGAAAGGAAGTCTCTACGATATGACCACTGAAGACGACGAGTTTCTTAGACATTACAACTCTAAGAGACCTGCTAATGCTCACCTGTCTGAAGATGATTTCGAGCGTATCATGGAGGTCTTCGAGGATACCGCCGCTGAGAGCGCACCATATGCAGAAGTGGACAACACTTTTGTTCCATACGAGCTGATGTCCCAGGCGATAACTCACCAGATACGAGCGAAATCTGTCCAGGCCCATGCTAAGAACATATATGAGTTCTGGAGGAGCCGTCGACAGGCCACTAGTAATAAATCTCTTCATCCTTCGCTCAAGTTCGAAACGAATCAAGAACATGACGATATGGATCCTTACGTATGTTTCCGGAGACGCGAAGTCAGACAAACCAGGAAGACGAGGGCGCGAGATGTGCAAGTGGCCGACAAACTCAAGAAGCTCCGTAGAGAACTAGAGGATGGACGTCAGCTCGTAGTATTCGCTCACCGACGGGAGGTTCTCAAGCGCGAATTGCTCAAGACAGATAAATTGGTTTACGAGCAGCGAGCCAAGCTCAAGGAAACCAAGATCAAACTCAACATCAAGATGGATGATGACGACTTAGTTAACACCAAGCCGCAAAAACGCCCCAAGGCGGATCCCCAACAGCCCCCTCGTGCTACCCCCCACAACCAGGTTCGTATCGCTGTTCGTCCAGATGGCGGCCGTTCGATGGAACCTGTGGACATCTGTCTCTTACGAGATAAGCTGGCTGAAAGGCAACTTGAACTTCTCAACAATATTGAGCTCAAGGTTCAGGAGCACCGCCGGTGGAACTCGAATTACATTGACCTGACAGCCGATCCTCTGCCCCCTGTCAAGGAAGAGCAGGAGCAGAGATTCAGACCTGCCAAAACAACATATTTAATGACCCCCCCAGCGTCTGTTCAGATTCGATGGAGATTGACGAAACGCCACCGGCCCCCGAAAAGTCGATGGCGCCTTTTATCTTCAAGGCTGCCTCTGTAGAAGATTCAGATGAAGAGGAAATGCCTTCATTCCGTCGCCGAATCGGTCGGTTAGGTCGTTTATTCATCGATCGTCGCCCTGGAAAGTCGCGAACTGGGTTGAGTAGTCCTTCTCGGAACGCCTCTGTTCAAAGCGACCGTTGGAGGTATGACGAAGACGACGACGATGACGAAACACCAGTGTATAAGATCGACACCAATAGTTTGCGCCAAATGAAGTTCCGATCAACTATCCCGCCTCCCGCCAGCCTCCTCAGGCGACCGGGATTAGACATAGCACAGCTCCAGGCCGGCAATCGACCAGTGTTACCTCCAGCGCAGGCGGCCCTCATCCAGGCAGCTCAAGCCCAGGCCCAGGCGAAAGCGCAGGCGCTGGCAGCTCAAAGCCCAGGCACACAAGCGACTGCAGCGCAACCTGTGACAACTCAGCAGACCTCTGCACAAACCCCGTAGACCGCATTGGCCGCTTAACTAAGAGCCTTACACTCATAGGCATCTGGATGAGTCTAGCGTGAATTAGTGTTCCTTTGACAAGACGAACGCCAAGAGGACATCGCTTCGCAACTTGCCCGCTTGTCAGATCGGAGTGCTCTTTGATACCCTTTTTTCCGATCGAGCAATGTGAGCAAGGAGCGAGGACTGTATATACACCTCATTAATAATCCACAAGGCTCACACAACAAAGAAGCTTTTGGCCCCGGGATACTCACTGTAAATATATATAACCTCGATGCTAAATGCATGCTCGTATGGTTGAAGGAGAATACAGCTACCATGGCGCAAGCCGCTCCGCACCTTGAAACATGTAAATATAATAAAAAAAATTTGAATAATATCCAAGCCACTATTGCCAGTTTTTCGTGTGACTTGTCGTTTACGAGGATTGGTTTTTATTGATGACTGGCCCTGTGTACACACATTGAGGCTCGGGTGAGAATAGCCGTGTTGTCGCTTGACGGACACCTTTGTATCACTGTCGAACTATCGGATGGGCAATTTTGCGCCCGACGCAGAGCGGGTGGGCGAAGATGAGAGAGTCGCTATGAGCGAGAAGAATCATGTAACCGGCAGGCTTGGAATATTCCATTTTCGCGGTTATCGTAGACTGTGAGTGCTTGCTCGGGCTTTGTAAGCATGCTTACGGCGACTTGGAGAAGGGATGCGCTGTAGAGTCGGCTGTGGGGCTAACTACTCCCCAAGCCATGGGCAGAGAACGTTTCACCCAAATACAATAGCAACCTCGGCGGTATTCATGCTCTGGTAAGAATATGACGAGCAGAGGAGTTCGCATAGAGGCTCAGCTAAAGGGCCTAAATTGTATCCGGGCGGCGGGGGAAAGCTGCCCCGTATATGCTTAGGGTATAGCATGGGCGCGGGATCTTGATTTCGGAAAGTCGCAGAGAGGACCGAGAGGGAGACAGAGGGAGGGAGGAAAACAAGGCTGGAGAGGACTGCGAGAGCATTAGCGGATCTTGTCGAAGGAAGAATTCGTGGAACCGGCTCACTATTGTCAAGTCAGACAAGCTATAGTTAGATGCAGAAATATGCAACCACCACTACACTGCCGTCCACACAACAAAGGTCCGAAGCGAGGAACAAGCAGAGAGAGGACGAGCTCGGATCGACACAGGACAGGGGGGGGGAGGAGAGGGGCAGGAAAGAGGGACAGAAGGGAGCGAAGAGGTTCAAATTAGACCTTTTGGCAGATTCCTGCTAAAAGTATGGCGGGTGTAGGTGGTGAGCGAAGCAGGGTCACTTGGCTCTAGGTCTTGGGAATATAATAGCCGTCGGCCAAGTTGTGGGACTCCCGGACTGGGAAGGCCGCCGCCTGTTCTGTCTCGACCCTTGAACTTAACTGGCGCTTGACTGGACGAGAGAGCCCCGCCCCGTCTTCGTTGCACCACCTTACATAAGTGGTACCTAGATACACAAGTACATACAATACAAGTACATGGGTACAACACAGGCTTGAGACGAATCATGTGGGCGAAGACACCAAGACGCACCTGCCTAGTGCGGTGCTAGGGGCACGTAAGTTTAGTGTCCATAGCTCACAATTGGTTTTTTTTTTTTTTTTTTTTCCACCTAGGTAATTGCAAAATTGTATCTAGATTTATAGCTTACGGCAGCTCTATACAAAAATAGCATACACTGTGTTAAGTTTTTTTAGTTTTTTTTTAAAGTACCACAGACACAGAGTCAATATTGATCAGGTCTTTGTGCAGGTAGGTCAGGGAGAATGTGTTTGCACCACTTGTAGCAACAAACCCAGCCTCACTTTGAAGGTTAGGCAACCAATGACACGGCTTGGAGTCCTCCTTACTTCTGACTGATATAAGACATCACGAAACCTCCCCCCTCCTCTAGCTACTTAAACAACAGATTTGACGCTTTAAAACCAGAGACTCGGTGAATCTGGACTCATCAGACGAAAGAAGGTGCACAAGTGATTCATAGGTATAATATATGTATCTATATATTTGACTAAGTGCAAGTACCTATCTAGGCACATAGAGACCCTACTCCACTAAGTGAATACCCCTCTTAATTCATAATACGCATTTGTTGCACTTTCAATTTAGAGGCCCTTGTGGCAGATGGATGTGAGGTTAGAAACGGGTAGGCGGGTGGATGGTCTGAGTCCTCAGCCTGCCCAGCCCCCACCATGATATGACCTACCTACCTAGGTAGGTAGCTTTGACCTCACGCAACCTAAGAGGCTGTTGGCCCTCTCATTCTATCTGCCATACCACCACAGTGGTGTCGACACTTGGAACTTGAAGTTTAGTAACGGTACCTATCATATCTGTGTCCTTACCCGGGTAGTTGCCTCTACTCCCGCTTAGAAGACAAGGGGAGGCTTACCTAAGTAGGTAATGGCAGAGGTAGATTTCCCATCTTGTACATCGCTTCAGTGGTTAGTCATTCAGCTCATGATTTCCCTTTCCGCCTAGGCCAGGTGGTTTCTCGACAAACCTACAAATCCACAACTAGGCGCGATGGTGGGATTGGTAGAAAGCGTACCCAGCGGGTCGTTTATATCGCTCGGTTTGGAAGGGAGCGCCAACAAGCTAGGCATCGGCATAATAGCACACGACCCGACAACCGGCAAGTCAGCCATCCTCGCCAACATCCGCCATACCTTCAACTCGCCGCCGGGGACTGGCTTCCTGCCCAAGGATACGGCGAAGCACCACCGCTCGTTCTTCGTACAGATCGCGCGTGCCGCCTTGCGCGCGGCGGGCGTTTCGCCGGCGCAGCTATCTTGCATCTGCTACACAAAGGGGCCCGGCATGGGAGCACCACTCCAGAGCCGTCGCATCGCGGCGCGCACTCTGTCGCTCCTCTGGGACAGGCCCCTCGTGGGCGTGAATCACTGTGTTGGACACATCGAGATGGGCCGTGAGATAACAGGGGCTGACAACCCTGTGGTCCTCTACGTGTCGGGCGGGAATTCGCAGGTGATTGCGTACGCCGAGCAGCGGTACCGCATCTTCGGCGAGACGCTCGATATCGCCGTGGGGAACTGTCTCGACCGCTTCGCGCGCACGCTGGCCATCAGCAACGACCCCGCGCCGGGCCACAACATCGAGCAGCTAGCGAAGCAGGCCTCCGGAAAAATCCTCCTCGACCTGCCCTACGCCGTCAAGGGCATGGATTGCAGTTTCAGCGGGATACTGGCGGCGGCTGATATCCTGGCAGCGCAGATGTACGAGCAGGACGCGAGGGAAGCGCGCGGCGAACCTGCCGTCAACGAAGCTGCTGGCGAGGTTAGGCTCACACCGGCGGAACTGTGCTATAGTCTCCAGGAGACTGTGTTCGCGATGCTCGTCGAGATCACCGAGCGCGCCATGGCGCACGTGGGCAGCGCACAAGTCCTCATCGTCGGAGGTGTTGGCTGCAACGAGCGCCTGCAGGCCATGATGGGCTCCATGGCCGCCGAGCGCGGGGGCTCCGTTTACGCGACAGACGAGCGCTTCTGCATTGACAATGGGATCATGATAGCGCATGCCGGGCTCCTCGCCTACGAGACCGGTTTCCGGACACCGCTTGCTGAAAGCACGTGTACACAGCGCTTCCGGACCGATGAAGTCCATGTTAAATGGCGGGATTAAGCACAGCGTGTATCCAGGACCCAAGTATCCGAGGATTCTGAAAGAAAAATGACAGCCAAAGCTACATCAGCAGAAAAAAAGAAACCAAGACAGATATTCATTGGCCTAGCTGGGCCTGACGTGGTCTTTTATAAGCTCTACTAGACAACAAGAGACTAGGTGGTCGGGCTCCGAGGCATCGCGGAGGGCCAACTTAATGAAAAGGAGGCCTTGACACGACGCGTCACGACGTATTATAACTATGCTATATGCGTCTCATCCCGTCCGGCACCATCGTGAACTGGCTACGTCAAAGATGCTAACTGCCCATGTTCATGCAATGCAACATCGGCAAATATTCGTTATTGGAAACAAATCCGGCCGCGCAAGTCAGAATTATATGTCTCGGGTATGGATTAAGTGCATACCTAGGTATATAGGTATATATTGAGAGGGGAAGGCCACAAGTTGCTTCAAGGACAAATAAGCAACAAGCACAGCATAGTTTTCAAGAGAGCTAGACCATGTAGGTAAAGACATGAATCGCTTAAAGCCTCAAAGAAGATAGAATGATATAGAATTATGCCTTAGATTGCCTCAGTGTTTCACGAAAAAGTGACTTCCTCGTATAATCCCTCTAGAACGCCTCATTCTTATGTTTTTTTTTTTCTTTTTTCTTCAAAACGCCCATGCCTTGTTACCTGACACCCTTCCTGATTCAATTATAAGTGGAATTTCTAAAGGAAATGAGAAATTCAAGACATCTTTTTTACTGGGTTTCCGGCACTGGCGGACGAGTCTTTATGCCACAGCAGGCGATAATGTCTTGTTGTATGAGTTCTCTTAGGAAGCACAAGTGACCTTATTCGCGAAATGTTCCCTCACGTATCCGAGACGATACGTCAGTCTCTACGCCAGCAACTGTATATGGAAATCGGCCGCCTATTCGAAGCGGTGTAAAGTACAGAGGCGATTTTGTTGAAATAGGTCATGATTTATGTGAAAAATCTAGTTTCTTGTAGGTTTATAGATTATAGTTGTCACGTACTAGTAGATATTAGTCCCATTATCTCGCCAAACCTGAGAGAAGAAGAAACTTGCCTTATCTTTATATCGAGTTGTGGCTGACAAAGCGAGTACATTGTTCCTTATGCTGCAAGTAGCCAAATGATTGAGAACGGTGTGATTTGGCATATTCAGAACGCTGTTATCATCCTTGATGAGCGTAGTATTATTCAAAATGGGTTTGCCTAAAAAGCCAGGCAAAGCCGGCGGAGCAGGAAGTTTCTCCATAGCGGCCGCAGAGGCCCTGTACTGTCTAGATTCTTCGGGCTGATCAAAGTCTTCCAAGTACCGAGGGAGCTTTCCAGTAAACTCTTCGACTGGAACAATAATTCGCGTCTTAGGTTTGCCCTTCTCTGTTCCCGGCAGGGCAACCGTTGAAGGTTGTCTAGATGGTAGGTTATGGGCGTCCTCGTCTTTTGGGACGGCCTTCTCGATATTTAATTCTCGAACAGCCGGCGCATCGCCACTGACTTCGATGTAATTGACTAAATTGTTACCAAAGTCTACAGTGGTAGGCAAGTCTGGTGAAGTTTGCATAACCCCATCAACAAGGAACTTGATGTGATGCGTTCCAGGAAACACCCGAATGGTAGTCTCGAGAATACCTTCCTCAGCGCTGAACATAAGAGATTGAATATGTTAGCAGTCAGTTCGCTGAAAGCCTTCTCATTTTGACTTGGTGGTATCACTCTTAGTAGGATTGTCGGACAATGTTCTGTCTAGAGATAACTCCCAACGGGAGATTGACTAAAATTAAGGACAAAACTCACGCGGGGACCAAACGCTGCTTCCGACTCCACTGAAAAGGCGTTCCGGTTACGTAGACCTTTTGACCGCCCCGTAGCCATGTTATACGCGTAGGCAGTGTCGGCCGAGACTTATCCACACGCAGTTCCTCGGCGTCATCTTCGTCTGTCACATTGCTTAGCCCGGAGGTACGGCGGGGTATACCGACTTGTTCTTCGAGGGGAGCAACGTCGTCGACATTATTGTTATCGATATCTTCAGGTGAAGCAATAGGTGAACCAGGTGTATGGATCTCCTCCTCAATAGGCAGGGGGAGGCGAGGTGGGCGTGGCATTGGATAGGCCATGTCTTGTATGCTGCTAGAAGTAGTGCCCGTAGGGAGGCCCTCCTCGAGATGTGAACCTGGGGTGAAGGGGCTGGTCGAGTCGAGATGAGACTGAGGAACAGCTACAGGTTTGGAGGGCTCGGGTTCCTCCTGCTTAACGTCTTTGGCATACCTAGGCTTCTCTTCATGTGTCCTCTGGTAGGCGGCAGGCTTGTCGGACTGTAAAGATGTGGGCGAAGCCTGGTTTAGGAGAGACAAGGGCTTTAGCTGTGAGGACCGATTGGGGATGGTGGACCCCTGGGCCTGGACGACCGAGGCCTCGAGAGAGGCTGGCGACCGGATCTGGTGCGGGTGATGTATCGAGACGAGGTTCTTGTGCTCCTTCTTGGAGGCACGTGGGGAGTCAGCACTGGCATTCGAGGACGCCGAGGGCGTTGGGGTAGCCGGCTTCGACGTGGACGAAGGGGCGTTGCCCATGGTTGGCACGGGATGGGCGCTGTGGGGGGTGTGCGACGGGCGGGCGCCGTGAGGGCGTGAGGGCAGTCAGTCGGGCGGCCCTGGGTGATGGGGAGATTAGATTGTCGATTGGGTCCCGTGGACAAGTACAGCAACGAGGTACAGCGGTACAACAACAGCAGCACAGGGCGCGCGGGCGGAGGGGCGGGCGGTGAGAGCGGATTGCGACTTGGTTAGGCGGGCGGCGGGAGGCGGTTTGAGTCAAGAGACAACTGTTGGGGTGAAAAGGGTAAGCGTCGGACAGGTAGGCAGTCGATGTGCAACGTGGAAGACAGGATCATCGCATGAGGTTAAGGTCATAAGACCCTTTTGCCGGGAAGCTGGGCTTCACGAAGTGCTCTATCTGGGTAGCCTGGCCCAGGTACATAGCGCTACACGTTGTCGAGCTGTCCGGAGTGGGGTTCTCATGTTTGCTTGTGGCGGGGGGTGCGGACGAATCACAGCTTTTCGGCTCTCCTCTCACCAGTACGATAGCCGACGTATCACCCCGCATTTCATGTTGAATGTCGACTCTCAGTGGGATACTACCTAGGAGGTAGGTACCTAACGTGCCTAGGTACCTCTAGGTACATACTGCAGGTAGTTAGATCTCGCGTCATTTCAATTATCGGTAACAGAGAGGTACAGTACTAGGTCGTATCGTTAGACCTGTCTCACCTGTGTCTCTGTCCTCTTACGATTATTACGACTATTACGACTACGACTATTACGACTACGTCTCTCGGCTTAGAAAGAACCGTACTTCATGCCGCATATACGTCAAATTACCTACTCGTTTCTTTATGCATACCTAGGTAGGTATATAGATACCTAGTAGGTACCTGGCTAAGCAACCTTAAGTGCCTACCTACCTACCAACCTACATAGTAAGTACCTCATCCGGTGTTGGCAGACGTGACAGCAGCAGATGAACACGAAAACCTTAAATCATCCGCCCCCGGAGGCCAGGGTATAAAGTAGGTAGGTAGGTACTGAGTACTAGGTAAAACCTACCTAGCCTACCGAGTAGATATCTAGCATCATAGGCATCCCTACCTACTACCATGACCTGGGTATTCCGGACTAACATTGAGGTTCATTCACTGTCCGTGGGGTAAACCCCGAGTCTACCCCGCCGCAACGGATTGATGGGTACTACCTTAGGGCACCACCGGGGGGTAGGAAATTAGTTACAGCAAGGGTTTAAAGTGCTAAAAAGCCTTACAGCTGCCCCTAAAGGTAGCTATTGCAGAAGGTAATAAGTATAATGCTTTTATATATAACTTTCTTTTATTTTTAATATATAATATATCTTTTACTTTAATTACTACCTTAATTAAATTGTCACCTTTTTTTAACAGTATTTTATAATAAGAAATTTGCTTATAAAATTGTTATGTTTAGCGTATTAGGATTACGGGAGTACAGCTAACCTGTCTATTTAAGCTATACTTATCTTATATATATTTTAAAAGGGATTCTTTCCTTTTTTAAGCTTTAGTTTTATATGATACTTATTATTAACTTATAAGACATATAAAGCTATTTACATATATTGTACTTGACCTAACCTGTTTACCCACTTGTGATAAAAATACTTACCCCTTACTTTAATAACTTTACCAGTTTTATAGCTATAAATTAATAATTAATATATTTGAATTTCTTATTTTATAAGGAAT
>NPFG01000682.1:0-16250 GCA_002288965.1 Xylaria sp. MSU_SB201401
AGGACTAGTTGCGGCTATGATACTCACCGGTATAGGACAAGGCGGTTTATCAGCCATATTGTACCCGTTCATTGGTAAGTAGGACGTTGATGTGATCATGCAGAGTCCCCAGCTAACATTTGACTTAAAAGACCTTTTAAAAAGGTAATATAATGCTTTTAAAATAAATAATTTTTTTAAAATAAAAGTGCTATATTTTAACTAAAGTAGTAAACTTTTAGCTTAATAGTGTTTAAACTATAAAGTATTAAAAAGCCTTTAATAGTAATTATAAGGGTTATACTTTTTATAAAAGTATTACAGCTATTAAACTAGTTAAAATTATTATAAATATAATAGATATTACTAATATTATATAGCTAAAGAGCTTAAACTACTAGTTTAACTATTATATTATTAACTAATTATAATAAATTAAAGAGTAGTTTAATAGGCTAAGTAGTAATTATATTAGTGGTTTATAAAAGTGGATTATATTAAATTTAAAAGGTGGATTAGGTACTAATGCTATTATTATTAGTAGGTGTTTTAATAGTGTTATTAAGTGGTTTATAGCTATTTTATCTTTTATAACTACTACGCCGCCTTTTAAAGTTACCTTTAAAAGGTGTTAAAGGCTGGTTTATAATATGATTAGCGCTTTAGGTAAAAGGCTTATTAAACTATTAGGTAAGCTTTTAGTAGTTTTATTTATCTTATAAAGTATTTATTATAAAGGTTTTTACTAAAAGTATAATAGGTATAGTGCTAAAAGTAGTATTATAAAATACTTTAAAGGTTTTAAAAGCTTAGTATATTTAGTTAGTCTAAAACAAATAGTCCTTTTTAAAGGCTTTAAAATAATTATTATAATAGTTGATAAGCTTAATTTTAATACCCTTTTTAGCTAATTTAGCTATTATAATATTAAATTTAGTGTTAAAAGTGCTAAAATTAGTGCTTATAATATACTTTAGGTTATAAAAGACTTAGATTAAACAGTCTTTTTTAAACTTATTATTAGGCTTATATAAAATAGTTAGCATTTAAAAAGCTATTATAAGGTTGTTATAATAGCTAATATTACTATATAAGATTAGTTTATAGCTATTTTATAATAGAAATAATATTATAACCTAGTTAAAGTTATTATAAGCTTTAAATATAAAAGGGTTTTTAGTAAAAATAAATAGGCTAATAGCTTTAAATAAAATATTTAAACTATATAACTAAAAGTTATAATTGTTTTACTTTTATAACTACTAGTTTATAATAAAGGTATTAATCTTTTTAGCTATTTTATACCTAATTTACCTTTAAAAGATAGTTAGGTTAATAAAAAAAGCTATTAGTTTAGTAGATTATTTAGTAGATTAGCTAGCGCTAGTTATAATTAATATAGTAGGTATAGTAGTAAAGGAGGTAGCTAAAAGTTAAGTGCTAAAAGTGGTAATAGTGTTTATTAAATTAATTATAGCGGTTTATAAGTCTTAAGTGATATGTTAAAGACTTTAAAAACTATTATTAATATTAGTAAACTAGTTATTAAAATATTAAAATTGCTTATTATAGTTGCTAATAAGCGTATTAGTGGTTTTAATTAGGGGTTTAATAGTCCTTTTAATGAGGTTATTAGGGTTTAAGCTAGGGTAGTTTATAATAGGTAAAAGAGAGCGTTAGTAATATGCTTAGCTAATAAGATAAGGGGTAAAAAAGAGCTAAATCAGGGGTTTAACGCCCTAATTAATATTAAAAGGTAAATGTTTAAAAGGCTATAGACTGCTTAGCGTAGGAGGTAGATAGGGAGGTAAAAGCCACTATAGCTTTGCTAAAAATAGCGCTAAAAAGACACTAATAGTGAGAATGCCAGGCTTATAACCTGTAAAAAGGTAGTATACTGTAAGGCATATAATAATAGTGTTATAAAAGGTTTTATAAGAGGTATAAACTAGTTATAGCAAAAAGTAATAAATTTTAATAGTATTAGAAGTAAAGATTATAGCGGGTAGGTTGCTATAAAGTAAGGGCTAAGAGTGGTAGTTAAAAGATTAAGTTATTTAATTATTAAATAGCTAAATAAAGGGAAATTCTAATAGCTATATAGCTAAAGGGATAATAGATTTAGTGCTAATAGTATTAAGTTTATATTATAGTTATTAGTTAAATATAAAAGAGATTAACCTAGTTAAGCCTTAGTTAATAAGATTTATAGCTATTTAAAATAGTAAATTGTTTAGTGCTTAAGTTAGTGGGTTAGTTTAATATAACTAAACCCGGGTCTTATACACACCTTTTAAGAGACCTTTTATAAGCTTTATAAAACCTATTAATTTTATTAGGTTATTTATTAACGTAATTACTAAAATTACTAATTAACCCTATTAGTAGTGCCGACCTTTAGCACTATTAGTAACCCTAATAAGCTTTATTTAGCGCTATAAAGCTTTATACTCATTTTGCTAAAGCTTTATATATATTATATAGCTGCTATAAGTGAGTTTAGAATAGACCTTATAGCTAAATGGGTTAGATGACTAGTTAGTGAGGCTGTAGTGGTTGAAGTGGCCATTATAACCGTGTGGCTAGCGTATGCTATAAAGTAGTACTCGACTATTGCCAGCTGATTTTAATAATTATTAACCTAGTATTTTAATCGTTTTTATTAAAATATAGTAATATTAAAAATATAACTAACTAATTATTAAAACTTTATAAAAAACGCTTTATAAAAAAGAATTAGATATTTAACTTTATATAAAAATAATTAAAGCTTTAAATATATTTTAATTAAAAAATTAATTATTAAAAAGTATTAAACAAAAATCTAATTAAATATTATATCTAGTTTATATTTATATAAAAAATAATCTAAAATATAAGTATTTATAAAAATAATATTTATAACTTTAATAAAACAGGATTTATAATAGGTAAAATATAGCTGATTTTATTATAATTATATTTAAATATATATAAAAACTAAAAGCTGTATCACTAAGTAATATAAATTAGTTTATAATTATTTAAACTATTTTATTATATAACTATATTATCTTATTTTATATTATTTTAATAGGGTAAAACTATTTATCGCTTTAATATAAAAACACTAATTTATTTAGTAATTAAAAGGTTAAAACTATAAAAATAGTTAAATAATAAATAAGTAAAGCGTAAATTAGATTAAATAGTTTAATTTATATATAAAAAGTTATATAAAAAGTAGTTTACCGTTTACTTATTTTTAATAAGTATAAAAGTTATTATTTATATAAATTTAAATTATATTAAAGCATCTTTTATGTAACTGGGCCATTTAATTTTAAGTGGGCCACTTTAAAACCTTATATAAAATCCATATATAAAAACCTTAATAACTTTACTAGTTTTATAACTATAAGTATAAATTTAAAAATTTAGCTTATTAATTTAAAAAGCTATATAAATATATTTTTGCTAATTTTATTATTATTTTATTTATAGCTATATTAAAAACTACGTTAAAATTTTAACGCAGTTTTTATTTTACCAGGAAAAAAATAGTAGTAAGATTAATAAAAATATTTTTATATAGCTTTTTAAATTAATAGCCTAAATTTTCAAATTGCACGTCTATAGCTATAAAACTGGTAAAGTTATTAAGGTTTTTATATGTGGATTTTGTATAGGGTTTTAAGGTGGCCCACTTAATTGGGTGGCCCGGTTAAGTGGGAGGATTCGTTAGTACTTTTGATAATATTATAAGTATAAGATTAGCTTATAAGCCTAAAGTATTTTGTAAAAGAGATAAAGGATAAAGGGATAAAGGGGGTAGCTTAAATAAAAGTGGCATTGTTTGGGGTAGGAGGAGTAATATAATTTAGTAGCTCAACGGTTCTATTTATTTTAATACGGTGCACTAGTAGAGTTAACCTGCCGATGGTAAAACGGAGGCCCGGCGGCTACGAGGTGGACTGCACTGCTATGATCTACATAATGACTTAGCTTAGGCTTTTGAATCTAGTTTCTAGTATTGTATTCTCTGAGTATGAAAATCGAAATAAGTAGGCCGATGGCGAGATCGAAAATGAATGTCGATGGCTTACGACCTTATAAGGCGCTGAACATATTGTCAACATATTAGGCCATGAAACAGATAAGTCCAAGGTTTCACGACCTGCGCTTGTTCTGGAGTATTATGTCGAGTATGGAAGTATACAAGGCCTTTGCAAGAGAATGAAGGCACAGAATATCCGAGCCCCGAACCGGGTTCTCTGGGCTATGTTCCTCTGTCGTAGGTGTCTGAAATCCTCTGATGAAAAGCTCCTAATTGACTATGGATGTAATAGTTACCAGAGCTTATATCGGTTTCGCATATGCGCCTTGGCAGAATGGCGAGAAGGAGACGATCCCTCCAGAAGGAACCAAGCAACCTCCATTAATCATTCATCACGACTTACACGATGAGAACATATTGATAGGCGAGCTAATTCCAGATGACTTAGAGCATCGATACACCCCTATTCTTAAGGTCTATTATAACTAGCTGTGATCTAAGCCTAATCATAGTCGTCTCTTCAAACAGACTGATGATGGCTAGGTGATCGACTTCGGTAAAGCGACAGTGGTACCACCGGGAAATTGATGAGTATCTGCCGAATAAGATTAGTTAAAAGACTGGCCTACAACTGACACACTGTCGCCGCCCAAGGGAGACTGCAGATCAGAAGAATATACAAGAGGCTGCTCGGGTAGGGAAAGAATTCTAAAGGTGGGTTATACGTCGGCTAACAACGTGTGATTAGATAATAACCGGAGTCGTGGCGATGAAGTACTCAACGCTGGCGGATGAGAACATGCAAGTCGACGTAACCGATGAAAACGACAATGTTCGCAAGATAATTGTATTTACTGACCCGGCACTCAACGAAAGTACCTACTTGCTTCCAGCCCTGAAAAATCTGCTCCTGCTGTGCCAAGCCGTCAAACCAGCGGACCAACCAAGTATCCGATTTGTCTTGAATGCTTGCGAGCAGGCGGTTACAACACACAGTGCGCAGGAATATACCGGGATTGACGACTATGACAACACAGCGGAGAGCGACGAGTCTATTCGGAGTGTAATACAGCAGATCGTATATGATGCAGCTAGCCCCTGATGAGGGGTCGGCAATAGCCGTGGATCAGTGGAAGCCGACCACACCCACGCAACGTATACATATCTAACATATTATATAAAGAATGAGGATCAAGTGAGCGCAGCCGAGAGATCTTGGCAATCTCCCGCAACCAGTCAGCTATACTATTTCAGTCATATGGACGAGCCAAATGCACAAGGGCCGGAAGCCTGGGAAGGAGTGAACACCAAGCCATGACCTGAAGCGCTCATGCAGTGGAAATGCGACTTTGGAGGCCGCTGCATTTTTACCTACACGAAAATTCTAGTAGGCAGCTCGCCTCGCGGAGAAGAAGGGCGGTCATGGAGGGACTCATTGCAAGACATTGATAACGCGGCGACAACTGCAGTGTAACGTAGTTTTAGGCATCGACGACACCCCCCAAAGGCAGAACCCAATCACAGTAATGCTCTTTAATGTGAGCGAAGTAAAACGAGAGGCTCTGTGATATTGCTTCTTACGGGGTTTCAATTGATTCTTCCCCTCAAAAGCGCTGTAAGGCTATACCGGTAGTATTCATTACAAATATGGATACTACCATAACTTCTCCTTTTCGCTATATGAAGTGGTCTTCCAACCCACCTTGCCATAGATCCATTTCCTTGTGGGCGCTTGAGCATGTTCTCCCCATCCTTGTAAACCGAAACTATGGCGTCTATCCTCTGCTGCTCCTCTATTAAACCGTATCGCCCAACTCTGACGGACCATGAACCCAAATTTATTCGATTCATGCGTTGGGCTAAATCAGCTCCTGCGGCGCCTACAGCCGAACCATTTCTCGTCAGGAATGCAGTCTATGCAGTTCAACTTGTGAAACAAGTCAACGATGGACCGCAAGAGTCCATCAGGTACTTTATTCCAGACAGTGGAAGCTTAGACAGCCTCTTCTGTGAGATCGTCGAGAATGATCTTATCTCGGAAAATTTCGAGAAGGTCAACTCGTAAGTGCCTTACTTGTCGTGGCCACTTTATAGTTCCTACTAAATGGTCGGTCTGTACCAGATACAAGAACTTCAAGTGCGAAGCCCATAATAGATTCTTCGAAGTCAACTTATACCAGAAGAGTCCCACTAACGCTCATCACTGGCGAGCGAATCTCGCACGACCTGCTAGAGATATCGACCTGTCATTCCGGAACACAGATAAAGAACAGGGTAAAGAGGAAGGAACCACGGTCCTAGGATCTAGTCGAGACTGTCCATCTCCAGACCCTGATCCAGAGTTGTCTCCACCGGAGCCGTCGAGCTCACAAGCACCCGGCACATATTCAAGCGACACCGAGATCCACGGAAAAGACACTCTGGATCAGCTTCTTGTCAATTGCTCGAATAAGATATCAACTCTAAAGTCGATCCTCCAGTTCCTCCTCCCCAGAATCAGGACAAGCCTAGGGTCAAACAGCATCTTATCCTTGCTATCTCTTGACTGGGTGAATAAAGAACTGAGACTCAGAATCGATTGCAAAGACCTTTGGGATTTTGAACTGACTAGCCCCAATATCGCCATCTTCCTAAATGACTGCATAGAGCTCTCTGCCGACGATGCTATCAGTCCCACGAACATCATCGACTTAGTAGCTCATACCCTAAATCAGATGAGATCATCGAAGGACAAGGACGTATCTGGCCGGATGAGACTCGAGAGGATCGTCAGCCGCGTATTTGAATCTGATGCTTCTGCCGGTTGGGTTACTCGAAACAGAGATAACATCATGCGTATCATAGCTTACGGCCCTAGCGAGGAGATGCTTCGAAACTCTCGATATCGAGATGAAGAAGTGCAACAAGACCGGTTTCGTCAAAAACGCTCGAAGAATGTCCCGACACATTTCATAGAGGTATGTTGATGTTGCATATCACTTGACAGACACTTGACCTAATGAAACTCTATAGGAGGAAGATTTCAGTGATGATGGACACGATAGATATGAGAGGGAATATGAATACGAATCGAATTCTCCAATGAAAGACTTCACAGCTTGTGATCAAGAATGCGGCTATTGTGGTAATTGCGACTACTAAGGAAATGGAGCGCGATAGGCACTACAAGGTGGCAGCAAAGTTTTTCAGCAACCCGAATGGGTTCCTTAATACACCTAAATGTCTTCTCTGTTTTATCGCTATCAGTTCCATAACCCAAGCTATATCTAGGCTGAAATAAAGGGGGGGGAGGATTATAAAGCCTTATCTTGGAGAAGTAGCGCTTGAAGGTTCTTTCACGTGGGGGAATAGTAACTCGTTTGCGCGAGGCCTCTTCATAAGTGCTAGTATCGAGCCAAGCGAAGAAGACGCAGCTAATAACGCAGGGCCTGCTATTCTTCGGGGGTTACTAACGTACGACTAGAGTAAGAAAGAGCGGCATCTCAAAGGTTCCATGACTGGGCTATATGCCTCTACTCTAGTCGAGTTTTTTGATGAGAATGACAAAGTTCATATTGGTCTTCTCATTAAGTCTATTGTCATCAGCACGCTCAACGTTGAGTATACATACATAGAGAACACTGATGGCGGTACGTCGAGCAGAAGCAAGTTCATCATTGACAGTAATCTAGTGATCGCTGGCCCAAGCCTGAAAGTCAATTTCATATACGAGAAGGGGCAAGACTTCATATTCACAGTCACGATTAGCCCTGACAATCCATCTGCGACGATCAGGAGTGTGCTGGCAAGCATCCTTGGCAGCACTGATATTGAGCTGCCTAGCTTCGTCTATAATACAAAGCTCAACAGCGGGAGTGAAGGCTTCTTCAGTCTCAAGGTTTGCAAGAAAGAGACCTCATTCCTCCTTGTCTCGCAGCTCAATGTTGCCAACGTACATATCGACTTTGCTCAGATGCATAGCACGGAGTGGAGCGCTAGAACCTCCTCCAAACGGCTCTTTTGAGTTTCCATTAAAGGTTTCCCTAAGAGAGAGATCGAACTACCGCTCATTAGCAGTTTGATGCAGCCTCTCGATGAGTTGTGCTTCCTATGGGTGCAGGATCAGGCGTCTGCGGCAGCGGGGAAGATGAATGGTCTTACGCGTTCGGACGTTGACGTAATTAATAGCGGCCTCGACGATTAGATTCTCGTGAAGGACAAGTTCAAGCGGCCAAACCCAAAGGATCTCTTGCTACCAGCTGGATGCCACTTTATAACTATTATGGGCGAAGCTAAACGTGCTATAGTATCCACACTAAATGTGCTGTAATCAATTGACTTCAGGTGCTAGCCGTCTAGGCTACCGTATATTTGCTACTATATACTTGCCGCCACCCCCTAACCTTCGGCAATTTACCACCTGCCTTCCTTTAACACACACCCTAGTTCTTTAATATATTAGCATTATGTAGCTGTATAGAGGGCCTAGAAAGATTGCCTGACTGGCTAGCTAGCTAGATAATTGCTTAAAGCATTCGTATACCCCTCCGTAGCCTATTCAAATAGCTGGATCCTGGCGTGCGAGGCACGCAAGGCCAGACCTTCTACTCTTGTTATTAGGTAGAGTTTCTAGTGTATACAGTGTAAGGAATACTTTGACCAAGTGGCATGCAGACGGAAGCACCCGAATACAGCGCATTTAGTGTAGATACTACAGCACGTTTAGCTTCGCCCTTTATTATACGCAGCGGCGCTAGTGATCGTTCATGCCTACTCGACTACGAGTTCATGAAACTCTCACTATTATCAGCATCAACTAGCAGTAGCAAAGAGTTACTAGTGAAGCAACATGCGAAGAAGGATGAACCTGGCGATGACAGCTCACCAAGCGCCCAAGCCCTACAGTATACAATTTACAACCCCGCAGATTGACCATTTCAAGATGCGGGGAGCTAACAAGCCACAATGCGGCCCCCTTCAGGCTTTACCCTATGGATTCGAGGAAGCCCATCTTGGGTGAAATGTAATCTTTGCTCAAACGATATCTCGAGATTTCATTATCAAGAAAGCATGGCAGCTGCCTCAACGCATAATGAGGCCTCGCCATGCTCTCAATGCAACAACCTCCAACGGCTCGGCCGTAACGGGCATCCCTGGCGTCTAGAGACGAAACTAGCGAGTCTCGAATCCTCCGCCAACGCAGGCTGTCGTTTTTGCAAGCTTCTTATCTCCGGCATAGATATATGCATGCCAACATGGAATCCCCAGGAGCGAGCCAAGAGTAGCGTCTATGAGTATGAGGCGGAGCTTCCCTTCAAAGGACTTACTCTTGACCTTGATTGGCATGGAAGAAACGGCGATCGGAAGCAGGCTGATATAGACTTTTTTACATTAGAACGTGAGAGTACTGCTTCATGTCTTGTCCGAGTATGAGACTGACCTATTCTCAGCGAATACGTGCCCTTGGACTTGCATCGGTGTGGGATCGGATATCTGTGGCGATACCTCCTCGGATGCTGGGTTCGCGCGGACTCTACAATGGATACAGGAATGCACGCAGACTCATGCCCTTTGTAACAATTGCCAGCCTACTCCATTGCCGAACCGAGTGGTTGACGTCAGCAACTCAGACTGCGATTTTATCAAGCTATATGAGACTCAAAACGAACCGGCGAAGTATATATGTCTTAGCCATTGCTGGGGGGCGATGCAGCCGATTAGAACCATGGTGGCAACTCTCCAGCAACATAAGGAAGGTATCGCCTGGGCTGATTTATCGACGACATTTCAGCATGCGATTGCCTTCACCCGAAAGTTAGGCATTCAGTACATTTGGGTTGATTCTCTCTGCATTATCCAAGATAGTGAGGATGACTGGCGCGTGGAGTCTTCCAAGATGGCCACGATTTACGAGAATGCATATATCACCCTCGCGGCGACAAAGTCCGGGAGTGGTGCCGGGGGTTGCTTCTCGATCGCTTCACCAGAGTGCAGGGCCCACACATTGAGATGTGATGATGATGAAGGAATACCACATTCCATCTATGTCCGCAGAAATCTCCACGACGATCATAACATTGGTCCCGACAATCATCCATTGATGAGACGTGGGTGGGTGTTTCAAGAACGTCTACTATCACACCGTGTTCTTCATTTCGGGGCTCAAGAGCTGTTTTGGGAATGCTTAGAGGCCGCGGCATGTGAGTGCTCCTACATAAGCGGCAGCAAGGAGGAAGAAAGCCTACGGTTATCTTCGATCTCCTCCTATCTCCTACGACACATGCTCGGGAAAATATCGCATGCAACCAAACTCTCTTCCGAATCGCCTCAGACACTTAAGAATAGATGGCAAGAGATCGTGGAAGAATACTCCTATCTAGACCTCACGTTCGAGAAAGACATATTCCCGGCTCTGTCGGGCGTGGTAAATCAAATGCAGCGTGCTAGAGACACAAGGTACATAGCGGGACTGTGGGAGGATAATTTAATCGACGACCTTTTGTGGCGGACTTCCGCCTTATCAGCAGAGAGACCGGCGAAATGGAGGGCGCCGACCTGGTCATGGGCATCTATAAAGGGCCGGATCCGGTACAGTTCTAGTTCCGATGAGGTTAAGCGGACATTTGCGCAGATATTGGGGATTGAATGCATTCCTCTCGCTGCCGACAGCACGTCTGAATTAGCTTCGGCAGCACTTGTTGTGTCAAGTCGCATGGTACCTGCAGTGCTTCGCAAGAACACGAATACGAACAACGCCCCCTCGTTACTATATCGTTACAAGCTTGAGTCCGCCGATGGAGAAAGCTACCAGCTCCAAAGCGACTATACGCTTCCTGATGATGAACATGTGGGAGAGACTGTGTATTGCTTATGGATGCGTTGTCAGGGATCTGATAGTTCGTATTGGAGTTGTGATTGCCTAATTTTGAGGTGCGTCGATGCAACTCAGCAACTATATGAGAGGTTTGGGATTGCCTGGATAGTTAAATACCCGCACCATTTATCACAGCGGGCACAACGGGCTGACGAGGGACAGATTCCTTTTAGCCCAGGAGGAGAATTGGTCACGATTAGAATTAGATAGCTAGTTTTAGCGAGTTGTTAGATGATAGTGTAGTAAAAAGGGGGTATGGGCTATGACCCACGACGTTGCGGAAAAGCTGGCAACCATTTTTATAAAGTGCCACGTGGGGTGGCTTGTATTGAGGCAAAGCCGCAATATTGGACACTCGTACGCAAGTGTTGCTGACTCATCATACGGTGCGACAGTTCTAATTCTATTTTTCCTTCTTGTCCTAGCCTCCAATGCTCCGCCTTCCTATCAGCCTCCCGACTTTCACGCACCTTGTCAAGGAAAACGGAACCCTCCACGCCTCCGAAAGGTCTTGCTTGCCGCTCTAGACGCCGCCTCCTTTACGTTGAACGCACACTTCCCCCGCTGCTATTGAACAACATTCGCGCTGTAGCTTTGCGCCCAAGAGCTTGCGTTTAGGGCTAATGACCCATATGAGGAGTTCTGATACCTTGAGGCGATCTCTCTTCGCCAAGACGTCTGTCTAGTTAGCGTCCAGGCGCAGAAGGATTTGCAGGCCTTTGAAAGTACTTCGTAGCTCTAACGTCGTAGTGACGATGTCGTCAAGTAATAGGCATGGTCTTAATTATCCGACTGGTGAACATGGAGGGGTCTACACCACTTGCTGGGCCCCTAAGCATAGCGGACAGACACCATGCGACAAGGAACACGATGCAGGACCCCGGTCCCTCAAGAGTGTAAGAGGTGTACAACGAGGGCGGTAGCAAGCAAGCAAATGTTTTAGAATTTTTGCGCTATACACCCGTCGTTACGAATCGGTTCGTGAGTACATACGCTTCCGGCCTACTCTTTCAATTACGTCCTGGGTTGTGGCAGGCAGTTGAATGAAGCAAGTGGCATTAACTGATGATAGGACCTTCGTACAACAATACTATAATTTAATAAATATAAAAAATAGAAAGGCAGAATAGCTTTTTATATATAATTCTAGCGACAACGACAGGACTCGAACCTGTGACCCCGAAGGGATATGATTTCTAGTCATACGCTTTAACCACTCAGCCACGTTGCCTTATCACGTGATAATATACAACGATCTTGTAATCTTCTTTATACTTAGCAGCAAACTCAAAGACAGAAGGCATAGTCAACCATGTTAGCAAGTCTTGTAAAGCTTAAACTTGGAAATCTGTACTGATTAGATGCTATTACATACCTATATAATCGTATTACGGAGCAACTAGATGCGTGGGCATCCCTAATCATTTGCGGACTGGTGATAAGTACCCATTTCCACCCGGGATGCACTCACTGATTTCATCATCTCTATCGAGCACAGTCTCAGCCCTACAACAGCGATCTTGGAAGTTTCCACTTCTGCCTCGGCTCGCGCGCGTATGGCCCACACGGAGAGCCCACCTTTTCTCTTAGTTCCGTGGCCCGCATCCTGTAGGAGTAGGGCCTGAGCGAAGCTGTCGGAGATAGATACTTGCGGCCCCAGCTGTCACGTTATGATCCAACCCAAAGACCTGGAGAAAACACTCAGGGTCACAGGGGTCATTTTAGGGCTGGCAATAAGCTGGTTGAAATACTTCTGTAAGTAGGTATGTTAAGCTGAGGTGTCACCCTAACGCCTTGTTTTGCCGATATTCGCGATTCCTCTAATCAAGCGCGTCATTGGGTCCACGACAGGGAAAATAACATAGCCAAGCGACGACGACGCACCGAATGAATCCAAATCTAGTCTGTATATACCTATAATCTAGACGGCTGTCCTTCTCCCTTCAATGGCCCCCGTCAAGTTCAAATCTCAGCTCGAGGCATCTTCGTATCATGCGCCGGGCGGCGGAGAGCTGTATAATTAAGCCACTGAGAGAGGGCATGGTGAAACAGGCGCTTGAACAAGGCTACGATGAGGCCACAATGATGGAGCACGGTGTGGTTTGGGCCGATGACCAAGACCCATGGGGACATATCATGAATGCCGGATTCCCCCATTACGCCTCCTCTTGCCATTTCCGTCTGTTCGAGAGCTTCGAGGAGCATCTCAAGGACAAGTTTCAGGACCTGATGAAGGCCCGCGGAATTGGCGTCATTGTCAAATCTACGACCCTGGAGGTCAAGCGGCCTGTTACATATCCAGATTCGGTGAGCAAGCTTCGAGTGAACGGAACTAGACTCTGCTAACTGTACAGTAGATCATTGTTGCTACCAGAATTGGCGAGGTACGACCTGATCGATATCATGCTACGACTACCATGTGGTCGCTGAGACAACAGGTGCCCGTTGCCGAATCAAGTGGATGGGTAGTCTTTTTCGACTACTCCAAGGGCAAACCTGCGAACTTGATTGAAGCAGGTGGAGTTTACGCAAACCTTCATGCAGCATTAGGCAACAAGGCCAAAGTGGCAAATGAGAAAAGGGAAAGGTGGATAGCAGCCCATCCTACGAAACCTCGAGGCGCCAAGTTATAACTTCCCTGCAAGGTCATCCAGGATAGTGCTCAAGGATTCATTCTAAACTCATGCTATGACAATGAGTGGGTGGGCGGATGCTGTCATGCCAGTCATGAGTTATAAGACCTTGAGCGGTCTTCATGAGAATACATCTACTGTACAGTTTCCATAAACCGCGTTACTATTGCGACGTAGAATCACTTCAATGACAGATCTGTAATCAGTGCGCCACTATACTTTGACGTTCATCAGCAAGGCGGTTTGCGATAGTATTAGTCCTGTCTTATGCTCGTGAGCCAGTTATATACGGCGTTGACAGGGTCATGAATCTAGAAGGACCTGCGTGTTGCTCATTGTGTGGAAGTCCGCAATTACATCCCGGTAGCCATCATGTCGAAAACGATGCATTGATCTAGAGATCTCATCCTCTTGCCTTTCTCGAAGATGAACAGACCGAAAAGCCAAATCAAGTTTACAACGTAGCTCTCTGGGTAAGACTTTTGCGATACCTACTCAGTACACTTAGAGTGCACGCCCCCTCACAGCCCGCAACATGCGTAGTTTGTCTGTGACACCCTTTGTGCGACGGTTGCAGTTTACACCTCAGCGGCCAGTGTGTCATGGAGCCGATAATGTAGGGAGAAGGGGAAGTTCCGTGCAGCCGGTGTTTTCTTGACAGGCTGTCAGGGTTGCCAGGTTAGGGATGGCGGGGAGTGTTGACATGCCGTATATGCGTGTACAGACCTCAACAGAGAGCCATACAGGATAGCTTTGAGATATTTAGTGAGATAAGAATGGTTATAACGAGTGTGGTGTTGGGCATGCTACAAAAGCGACAGCCCCCTTATCTTCCATTTCATGCACACCGGGCATATGTCCGATGAAGCGTCGAGGACATCCGCGCCTCTTCTTGTATTTAACGGCACATAGCGTGGCTGCGCCGCGGACGCGCTTTACATATGTAGAATTCAAAACAATATCCCAGTAGCTACTCGTCATTTGGGCCACATTCTCTTAAGAGGAAGCCTTATTCAGAAGGATTTTCACGGCGTATCCCGCCAACGCCCCGGCCCTCAGATTGAAGAATGGCCGTCTGAGACCTAATAGGCATCCCTTACGCTCCTTCAATTCCTGCACCGGCAGGCTGCGCGTGTTGCAGAGAAGAGAGGAACCACGAAGCTCTCTAGTGTATCCCCGGTTACATTGTGAGGCGCTATCGTCGGAATCACTCCGTACTTGTCCTAGCTAGCTAAACAAACGGTCTCGAACAAGCTTCTGAGATTCCGTACTACGTGCGTCCTTCTTTTTTTTTTTTTTTTCCACCTGTCGCTGCCCATCAACTACCTGAACACAAGGACTCCTAAGTTGGGAATCAAGACGACGCGACCCTCATGGCGACTAAAATTTCGGATACTAGGAATTATCGGCCCCCGGCTAAGGGTGGGGATGACCAACTTTATTCTGATTCTATGGATGAATACCAAACGTTTTCTGAGGCATCTCCCTACTGACTCCGTACAGTGGTGACTATTTTGGCGATTGTACCGCCAGCAGCAGCCGGGTTTCCTGCAAGGGCAACGCGAACGGGGACACACAATTGCAAGAGTGCCCAGGAGGACCTCAGTCTTATAGCGACGATGGTTTGTGAGGTTTATGCTCATCGTATCATGCGTGGCACGGCTGGCAAGGGGCTCCGGCCAATGCAGATGACCTGGGGTGTGTCAGACACGGGCTTTTCGCCCCCCACTTTCTACCAACTACACTATCTCTACATATTGAGACGTGCCTTCTACTGGGCCTCCCCCCAACGACGAGCTCGAGGAGTCCGGTTTTGGCAATAACAGGACCATACATGCAGCCCATTGCTTTGACTACCTGACACAGACCATCATGTGTTCCATCGACACGACCGTTGGGCCGTATGGGCCGGCGAGAAGACGGACTGGTTCTTGGGGAGCGGGTTTCCTCGGCATATCCAGAGTTCGACACGCTGAAGCAGTATATCGCGGACCACAGGGTTTCAACGCGACAGACTTTCTCGCCGCCTGACTCGAACATGGAAAGGCCCATGTACATGGAGATAGGTATTAATAGTAGTATGTATGTACTTAGTAGGGTACCCGCATCCCTCTGCCCATAACTGTGGGATAAATGTGGGCAATCCCTGTACTTACATAGTAATAGAATGTTGTACATAACATACCATCCATGACCCCTTAGCGTAACACACCCCTTAGCGCAACACTAAAAACAACAGGTCCTATATATATTACTCTTTTTTAACCCCTCCTTATAGATAATTAACTAATAGCTTAATTAACTAGCAAAATATATCAATATATAGCTAAATAGCTAATTAATTAAGGTATCTATTTAGTATTCGTATCTAGCAACCAAATTTTATAAAGAGATGGCAGAAAATATAGTTAAAATTAGCTAATTTAGCATCTTTATTTTTAATACCTTTATCTTTAATAATTTTATAATCATTTTCTTTAACGTCTTTAGCTTTATTTTTAGCAGTTTTTTTAATAATATTAAAAATCTTTATAGTTATTATAAACTTATAATTTAGGTTAAAAACCTTCTAGCGCTTTTTTAGGCATATATGCTTAATTTTTACTTTAAAGGCTTTATTCTTCTAGTTTTTTATAAAAATATTATAAGCTTATTTTTTAAAAGCTATAATAGCTTTAGAAAACTTTAGTAAAGTTATAAAAGATTTATTTTTACTAAGGTTTTATATTTTTTTATATTATTTTTTAGT
>NPFG01000683.1:0-16238 GCA_002288965.1 Xylaria sp. MSU_SB201401
ATAAAAAGTATTTTTTAGTTTTATATAAAAGCTTTTATATAAGTATTTTTAAAGCTGTTTTTTTAATAATAAAAAAACCCCTATATTTAATAATTAGATAATATAATTATAATAAGGCTTATAAAAAACTAGCTAGACTTTATTTAGTATATAGGTTGCTAAAAAAGGTTATTTGTATATAACTTATAGCTATTATAGACTAGTACTACTTATATATTATTATAACACTTTTAAATATAAAAAATAAAAATACTTTTAAGCTATTTTATTATAATTTTATTATTAGTCTAGCTTTTAAGTAAAGTTTTAAACTATTAGTTATTTTATAAGACAAAGTTCTAATAAAAAAACTATTAATTATTATATATTTTTGCTTTTAAAAATAAAAAGCAGTAAAAGGGCTTAGCTATTAGCTAAGATATATTTTATTATAATAATCTATTAGCCTTTTTTAATATTTTTTTTTAAAAGCTAATTAAATAAGAATTTTGTAAATAACTTAGTAATTGTTATTAATACTTTAACTAACCCCTATTTTATTAGTATTATATTAGTAGTTTAAAAGGATTATAAAAACTTTTAAA
This sequence comes from Xylaria sp. MSU_SB201401, assembly GCA_002288965.1. Taxonomy (NCBI): domain Eukaryota; kingdom Fungi; phylum Ascomycota; class Sordariomycetes; order Xylariales; family Xylariaceae; genus Xylaria; species Xylaria sp. MSU_SB201401. The sequence continues at coordinate 585 of NPFG01000683.1, forward strand.
GTATTAAGTTAGTTAAAAAATAAGCTAATATTTTTTATTATAATGTATTAACTTTTAAATAGCTTATTATATATAATTTTATAGTTTTTATATTTAAATTATACTAAAGAAAGCTATAATACTATATATTGCTAACCTTTTTTAATATATTAGAAAAACTTAATATATTATTAGTAATACTTTTAAATTTTATAAGTAAAGGTATATAGCCTAATTGCGCCTAACTAACTAACTAATATATTAATTAAGCTTTTAAATAAGATGAGAGAGACTATAGGTTATAATTAGTCTTTTCTCTGGTTAGAATACTGTTAAAACGGCGTTATAAAGTGGTTTTAGAAATATCTTACTTGCGGGCTACTAGTTTAACGCTTATACTAAGCTTAATATTGTAAACTGCGCCCTAATAGCGTAATTCTTTGGAAAGTGAAGGCATTTTTATAATTAGCGAGAAAAAGCGATTGTAATAATAATAAAAAGAAGGTGAAAGGATTAAAACTGACTAAGTTGGGTGTAGTGAATTATATACGCGTAGTTGTGTAAAAAGCGGGTGGCAGGGTGGCCCGTGAGGGTGTGGCCCGGGACCCCTGCGTTTAACTTAATGGCTGTGTGGGGTCTGAGAGCTTTGAGATACGCCATGTTGATGTCTTTGCTAGAAGATTGCAGCTTATCCACGTCTGCACGGTAACTCTTGCGCTGTGCGTCGATTCTTTTTGACAGGGGTTCAGGCGTAATAGTTTCCTTGCGGACTAATGTCTCTTTCAGACGAGCGCTGAAAGTTTCCTTCCCTTGTTCTGCCTCGGGCGGATGGGTGATTGAGAATTGCGGTCTGCCATTGGGGTTTTCAGAAAGGGCTTGCGCATCCTCGGCCCTTCCCCTCTGTTCGCTCCAGCATCTGATCCATCTCGCTCTGGATGATTTCGTCTGTTACGACAAGACTTGGCGGCTGCGTCTCTGATTTCATGATTGAGCCGAAGACTGATCGGGCAATTGTCTGGACATCCCGGGCATTACCCCATCCCGGAAAGCTAGTCAGATCTTGAAAAGATGCGAGCAACTTAGTCTCGCCTAGTGTATTGATACTACTAGTGTCGAGCTGTTGCTCCTGCAAGCAATTAACCAGAAGCCTAAAACATTGCTCAGGTGCGAGATGGTCGAACTTGAGGACTTCAGAGAAGCGGCTGCCGAAGCCAGGATTGATCGACAGCAAACGGTTAATATCGTTGTCGTAGCCAGCCAGAATCACGATCATCTTGTTCATGTACTTATCTTGAGTCAAGAGATTCATCATCTCGGCCACGGCCTCGCGTCCGAACCGATTATCAGACAGATGGTTTACAAGGAACTCCGTATACGCCGTGAAGCAAGCACTTCAGCTACCTATCTTTTCTTATCACAACGAGAACAATAGAACTACAAATATCACTTGCGATACATTTACCGCGTGGCTTGACTTTGCGCGCCATATTCAGCACTTCCACCAGTTGCCCTCAGTGGTCGACCATCTTTGGCCCTTGACTCTAAGCAGCATCGGGCGCCTCACATCCCAGCTGACTATACAAGACCTGCCTTCATGGGCTCCGGATTGGGCCACATAGGAAACCGGGATTTTAATCAGAATTGACAACTAACATGAGAAATCTGGCAGACGAGGAGCTTGTAACGCGGTCTTCACATTGAATAGCTGCCACCAGATGCGACTCACGGAGGGTCAACCAGAGGTAACTACCGGCTGGCCGCATGAAGTGGGTTTAGCGGCTTGGGATATCGCTTGAATGTCTGTCTAATGAAAGTTTCTGGCCGTCACTGTTCGAGTTCATTGGGGGGTTCCGCTGCGGTCGCCCGGCTGGACGGACAGCCACAGCTTCTGCTCTTTATCACCTACTATTTTGGAACGATAATCATCACGATCCTAATTTCGGAATCTTGAGAAATCCGTGTTTTGTGGCTATGGTTCACTTATTTGGCGACAGGTATGCTGGTATCACAGAAGGTACAGAAGAGCCCACCAGGTCCCACAATGACTTGATGGTGGAATGCATTGCCAAACTCGGCCTTGATAAAGAGGTGCAGACATGCTTGTAGCCCTTGAAACTTGTTGCAGTAATGCTGAGTAGTAAAAGCTGAGAACCAGTAGACAACTTGAATTTCGAGGAATTTGTGTCACGGAACTACTCGGCCTATCTCTGAATATGGCACGGACCAGGGATGAGGCTGTATATATAGGATAGGATAGACTAAATTGCAAGGTTAAAACTTCCCTCCTTGTGCAATAACAATAAGTCTACATTCGAATAGCAGATGGACAGTGCGGTGACAATTTATCACAAATTTCGAGCCAGAGTTCCAATATTTCCGCGATGTTAGACTCGCGGAACTCCTTGATCCTGAGAGCGAGAAAAGTGGATTTTTTGAAATGCTGAATTGCCATTCTTCGCCCCCCGAGTGCCAAAGCTCAGCATGAGTCTTATCATTCTCCCTGGGCCCAGTTGGGCTCCATCGTTAAGAGCACAGCCTTGGATGATGACACATGATCGGGCGTTTGGAGGACTATCCGGAGCGTTTGCGCGTGACGATTCACTTAAAGATTGGATTACCTCAACGAGGGCTACCTAGCTCCCACCCTTAGCAGAAGAAGATACGGAATCTGTGATCAACAAGTTGGACATGGGAATCCGCTTGGCTGAGCTCACGGATGGATCTTGGGGACTGTTGCCGGATGGAACGCGAACCGGAGACGTTATATACGTGCTTTCTGGGTTATCTGTGCCCTGTGTAACCAGATTTGGGGCTGATGGCCTAGCAAAACACATAAGTGCTCGTAATTCATGGTACATTCCCAGCAGGTTACGAAAAGATGGGTGTTTTGTATTTTTAAGAAGAGCTATATCGGTCATGGTCCCATGTAGGCGAAGGTTAGTGATCGAATTTGCGTGGTTGCTGGTGGCAAGATGCCTTTCATTTTGACAAAAGTACAGGATGCTAAGAACGGGAATTCCAACACGAACCTAGCACAGGAATGGAATATCCTGGAAGACGCACTTGTACAAGGGTTTAATTAATGGATGGCGAGGGAATGGGGGCAGGCGACCAGGCACTTGTTGAATTGCAGGATTTCGTGTTGGTTTGAGGACACCAACACCGTTATCAAACGCTTCCCATTTCCTCATACAGTAGTAGATACCTAATTGATACGTGATGCGAGGGAAACACGAAGATCCAGGTGGCCTACTACGCTACCGGGCTGTTCCTCCTGGTACTAGGATAGACGCATAATGTATGAATTGAACACAGGTTTGACGAACTCTTCGACGAGATGAGTCTTATCTTAATAGATTAGTACCTATTCCTTGAGATAAATTCTGCTAAGTAGTAAAATGGCAGCCAAGTCTCTGAATCGAGGACAACCTATCCGCAGTCTACCCCACTAAGTAGACTATAAACCCCGCCATTGATGCGGGGCTGTGCTTCAGGGGCGTAGCCAATAATTGATTGGCATCTTTCAGCTCGTAGGGGTGTGGGGGGTGGCGTGTCAGCTGAGAACACACTTTCTAGGCTAGGCCATGTCAGCCGGCGGTAAGAGAGTGGCGGCCTCGATTTACCTATAGAGATGAAATACTACAGTAGAGACATGTGAGCTTTGGCAACATCTCATCTAGCGTTCGCTTAAGATTTCGCAGGCTTATGATTTCGTATGTAGAATGTCTGTTGACAGCGCGATGGCAGATAGATAGCCGGCCATTCAGGAGATTGCACGCAAACAAGGGTGTGACTAGCCAAACGTGAGATAGCCAACGAGAGACAGGGTGCAGCACTCGGCGGGCTTCGTTGTGTTGTGTTGGTTACGCCACCGGCCTCCTGATGGCTATGCTCTGTGGCACGACAGATGGCGGCCGGGAAGATTGCCGACCACTATGGTCATACTCCTACCAGCCTTCAGGAAGCGTATCTGAAGATTAGGTGCTATAGCAATAGACGCTTAATGGATTCTGCCTTGTGCCTTCTCGGCCCCTAACACACTTTAGGAACTATAGAAATAAATTGATAGGAGCAGGGTGTGCAATCATATAGATTATACTTGACAAGGATTCATTATAAACGCTGTGGCTGAGGCGCAGTGAGGCCGCCTCGAAAGCTATTCAGCCGTTCACTACCTGTTAATCATAATTACAAGTGATTGTGGTTATTACATTTTTTTCCTGTTAACTTGATTACTCGTAGTCACTACATGAACCCTTCTATCAAACGCAGACAGGCCACGAAAGTTTAAACAGTCAATTACAGATTTCATTTTCGCCTTTAAAGCGACTTTGATTGTTCAACAGGAATTATCATTCTATCCCCTGTACGTAGCTGAAAAGACTGTGCCGCTTTATCATGTGCCTCAAGCCAGCATTCAACTAGCAGCCGAGGCATTCTGGCTGACGATGGCAGTGCTGTGATAAGGTGGATTACGCGTTCGGAGAGCGAAGATCTCATTATAATTGCCGTCTCATCCGATGAATATACATTATTCCACTCTACGTTCTGACACCACTTATCTCTCTATCTATTGACAAGTTTACGGAGAAGACAATGTCGGGAAATTCCTCAGCTGTCTGTCTCGACGTCGCAGTCGACCACCGACTTAGACTACTTTGCAAACCAACCTGGACAGAAGGAGATCTGGAGCCGAGCACGCACCTTTCAGTTCTGGAGCGATATGGACGTAAGCTGGGCTGCGACTCTGACGAAATCAAGGTCACTAGTCAACTCGCCGGACCTGCTTCAACCGGTGGCATCTTGGTTGTCCTGCAACAGCCTCGCGATAACCACCCTTTCAAGAGTGGTCTCAGGAGTGTCATCGAAGATTGTGAGAGTTTAACTGCTCTGGATGAACTGTTCAAGACTGCATCCTGTGGAACATTGAATGTGAGGGAATCCGTTTCCTTGGTCGACTTATTGCCATTCACCCCCGAGCAGCCAAGCAAGCTTCCATCCGGTGAGCTTCAAGATGCATTTGAAGCAGCTCGATTGACGATTTGTGCAAAACGGCCGGACGTGGTCCTCTGCGCGGGTAAGATCTGGCTTCCCTACGAGAATAGGAATCTCCGAAGAGGTTCAGCAAATCAAGAGAAGTCCGATATCAAGGGAGAGCTGTGGAAACTTGAATGTGCCGGCGTTGGTCAACCCGACAAGTTCGATATTGTGAGGCTTCGCGGGAGCGGCAGAGAACTAGTAAGGATGCCTAAAGTCAACGGGTTTCATCCGAGCTATGCCGTAAACTACCATCCGGAGCACACCAGCCTCAAGCAACTACTTCTTCTCAATGTTCTCAAAACATGTGGCACATGCAGGGATGACTGGAACGAAGAGGCGTGGATGAATACGCTCAGAGCAGAGTGTCGGGATTTAGTGGCGCGACTAAGAGGTGAGTTGATGAAACAGACTTAAGTTTCAAAGCCATCTGCGCAAGACTGACACTTCATAGATGAGAAGCAAGTACTTGGACGGTCAAGGACTCTCTCAGATTATGCGCAAATCTACTCCACTGTCCAAAAGGAATTTCTCAACAGCATTGAGAAGATAGAGAGATCTCATGACAGACTGGCCCAAGACCTCTACGACGATGTTGTGGACAGCAGACTCAGTTATAAGTGCAACGACGCCAGCATCGTGCTACGCAAGATGTCCGAAATGCGAACGACAGATAGACAGGCAGTCGGTGATGTATCACTTGAAATACGCCGTCTTGTGGCCGGATTTAACAAGAAGCCACTGCAGTCACAGGGCTTGCGCCTGAATGAAATCGTCAAGACGGGAATGATGAATTTGAACGCCTGTTTCACTGAATGTGTTGAAGATAAAAGCCCCTCGTACAGGTTCAGTCTTGAGAAGCTGGCGGATGTATTTCTTCAGATGGCGTGTTCGATAGAAGACTTGCTAGGAGATCTACTAAAGGCTGAAACTGGGGGTTATAAGGGAGCGGAGCTATCTGCCCAGTTCACGAGGACGTTCCAGAGCCTCAATCTCTAACAGTCATGTTATGAGTAATTAGATTAGTGAGTTCATGTTACTTAGTTTATTTATCAAGTTCGACGTATACTTATCATGTAAAATTCCCGGGGCGCATCAGTAGTTCTAAGTAGGGGATTGCTATGCAGGACAATTGAATACTAAGGGTCCTGGTGAATCAATGAGCAAGGAAGCGGTGGTATAACAGATAGATATTGTAGCTGATTCAAAGGTATCACGTGTGTGCACAAAGATTGAACTGAGACATGCTTGGGTATGTGGCGCTCGTACTGTATTCGCGTAGCTAGGAGAAAAGGTTTTTGGAATTATCAGCTAAAAAGCAGGTATGAAGAGAAAGCTTCGCGATGTCTGGGAAACGAACGTTACAAAATACAACAAGATGGCAAACAGAGGTATCGAAGGCGAGATCAATGTCTCAAAACAAGCAATTAGAGGTGCCCAGTATATTAAAGACTTCTTCGAGGCAAGACCTGATAGGACTTTCGTGTTCGAGCGTATCATATCACAAGGATCGGTCAGTGATTTCTTAGCGAGTCCTCCCCATTTCACTCGTTTCATCTAGCGCGCAAGAAGGCTGCCATTTTTCTATTACTTTTAATATGTCTATCTGAATCTGAATGCGCAAGGTGACGTAACTGACACAGATCTATAGTGGGGGTTTACTATTCAGATGATGATGAAACCGAACGAGACAGCCGAAACACTCTCTATGACACCGTTTGGGAACGCATTCGGTCTACGACCGCTGCCGTCTCTACCAGATGCTCCTGTACCACGCCCTTACAACCCGTTCAACCCATTTAACCCTGTGGACCGAGGTGGAGCATCTTTCCGATCTTCGTTTGGACCTTCATTTGGACCTTCGTTGGGGCCTTCGTTAGGATCCAGAGCCCAGGTTCCCACAGGATCATATAGCACGACAAGGTTCGTTATGAAACGCTCATTGGCTGAAGTGGGTGAGAGCAATATAACAAAAGAGATTGATGCCCTAAACGTACGTGCGGGCCGGGCCAACTGAGTTTTCCGGCGCATTTTTACATAGACTGATTCTAAGTACAGAGGCTTCAAGGCTCTATGCACATCGTGCAACCTTCTCATATAATTGATGACCCCAGGTGGAATACTGTCATACAACACCTAACAGGCCCGACGTTAGTTATGGAATGGATTGAGAATGGCCTTCTCTGGAGTTTTTACGAAAGAAGAGCTGAAGTAGATGAACCGTTACCCAATAGGCTGCTTTGGGCTTTTTCCCTTTGCCGTAAGTTAATAGATCAGGGATTGATAATATGATAAAACTAACCAGAAGGACTCAGTATGCAGAATGGTTGTTGCGCTCACTTGGCCACCACGAGATCTTGGCAGACAAGTGCGCGGCGGTCCTCAATTGGAGACTATACCGTCGCCTAACCTAATTGGCGAACGACCATCAAAGGCACGTCTGCTTCATGGAGACTTTCATGGCCAGAATAGTAAGTTTCTAGATAATGTTAAATCAGAAGTCAAGTCAGACTGACCGAGGCGTGCCCACTTAGTCATGATCGACCAGCTGGAACCTCGAGAGCATAGAACTGTCCCAATGCTCAAGCTGATCGATTTCGGCTTTTCCCGAGACTTACCAACAAGGGCGGGGTGAGTCCTTCAGTACTGTTGCCTTTGACTAAATGGAAACTAAATATTTTACAGTGAGCAAAAAGACATCGTCGTGAAAACGAACATCCGTGCCATTGGCGAAGTAATGCTTGGTCTACTTAGGGGTAAGGTCAAGGGCGGGCCGGGAATGATGGAGATCGCATACAACGGCGAAACAAAAATGATCAACTCTTTCGCGACGGATCTTGATCGACTCAGCAGCAAATACGGAGCCCCAGCGATCCTTGTGGCAAAGCATCAGGATAGGGTAGATAACCTCGATCCGGATATCAGGAGCCTAGTTTCTGCTTGCGTCGCTGTCAGAGTAGACGACAGGCCGGACATAGAGGAACTCTTACGTATGGTGGAGCAGAATTCCAAGAGCAAGACATTAAACGACTATACGGGCTACAAGTATTCATACCTCGAGACGGATGCGGCTATCGAGAACATTATAGACACACATATGTTCGATGCAGGCGGATAGTCACATTTGACAATTCGAAATTAGAGAGTGACTCCCCGTGCCGAATTTTTGGGGCCGATTGAGGACGAAAGGATGAGGTATCTGGCAACCTAATGTGCTAATGCGCAAGAGACAGCCAGACGATGCTAACACTTAGATAAGGGGCAGAATAGTCATTCTTGAATTAAAGACACTTTATCAAGTTAATGGCATGGTGCTAGCCTTCAAGACCAGCCTCTAGATGAGTGGTATCATCTGGAGCACAACAATAGTCATAACCTCTTCACTGATGGGTTATCGCATAGTCCGGGTATGGATGAGACGGCGTTCAGGATTCACTACCTCCTAGGAGTAGTATCCGGATCTGTACCAGCCTTATTGAAAAAACATAGCTCCAGCTCTCTCAGCTTCTTCAAACTAGTGATCGCAGAGCAGATCTCCCCGAATTCTTCGGACTGACGAAATGCTATGTACGACTCAATGCTGTGCCATTTCACTGCGAACAAGAAAATCTGACTGCTTTCACCTTTATAAGATATATCATCCTCTAGAGACCAACCCCGCGAAGCCTGCCCGGTAAACTCAATGTCTCTTTCACCCAGCGTCTTCAAAAATATCCCAAAGGCCTCAGACACACTTTCCATATCTTCAACCGTAAGCTCGCCGCCACCTGGAAACCACGCCTTCCCAATCATCACTGCACCATCACTCCCGTCCCGTAGCTCTCCACTCTCAAAGCCAGCCGGGGGATAAGGTGCCAGCGGAACGTGGTAAGGCGGCGCGAAGTCCGCCATTACAGAACCTGCGAGCGCGAGAAAGGGCGCGTACACCTCCTTGTTGCGCACAAATGCATAATGGGAGTCGACCGAGTCCCAGTCGATGAAGTAGTGCACTTTATCGGGCTCTTCGTGTAGACGGGACGCGCGCACAGCTAGACAGCCCGTTTGGCGAGCTAGGATCTCGACGGACTCAAGGATTGGGCTGTAATCTGCGTTAGGTAGTAATGTTACTAGTACAACTTCAGTGACGGGAGCCATGATGGCGATGGGATTATTTGTTGCTAAGATTCTGTCTGTATATTGTCTTTGCGGGGGTTTCGTGGCTTTAAGGAGGGGGGAAGGATCATCAGGGGTAATGCACCGGGATCTTTAAGTGGAATTGCTTGCAATGCTTATTAATGACAGCAATGGGGGGAAGGATCAGTGGCATACTACCACAACTTGAAAATGGAATTAACGAAAGTGACCAGTTGTCCTGAGAGTGTATGAAAAGATATTTTAAAGAATTGTATTCAGGAGAACAAGATAACGATTGCGAAGTTCAAGTATTATTGTCTCCTGTTTTAGACAACTGAAAATCCCATATTCTATTTCTTCAGAAAATGGCCGCAGAGGCCGAGTAGCTGTTAAGATATGGTTTTGAGTAGTAGTGAGAGAGATAAGGGATCAAGTAATGCAACATCATATTTATTAAAAGAATATGAAAGGCTGATCTTAAAGACTGTGCACATACTAAGAAGCTATCCCATCCCTTATTTCATTGTACGAGATAATTAATTCTGAAGCCCTCAATCTGCTGTTGACTAACCTATCACTCCATATCGCTTCAAAACATCTTACATAATTGAAGCAAGAACCGTACTAAGTTGTTTTATCTTAAATTTCGAAAACTTCTGTGCCTAGTTTAAATCCATCCACAGCTGTTAGGTCGCTGTGGCTCACAGAACATCGCTGATTCCCTTTTTTTTTCCCATCTTTTTTTTTTTTTCAATAGCGGCCAGGCAGAAAAAAAACGCCGATGGTTTACGTATCAAGGGGTTAAGGAGATGGAAACAATGCAGAGAAACCTTATTGCCATAACATGGTAACGGCAAAAGCACCTCCTGCCTTACCTGGTCATTTCGAAATATATCTTCGATTTCCACGGCATATGCTGGTTTCGTCTTGGGGATGCCGTTGTTGCCCAGTACAAGCTATTTTGGCTGTTTGAATGGAAGGATAGTTACCAGACCATCTTTCGAGGAGTTATATCAATCTCTAATGCCAGCAATCTCATACATAAGTACTGCACGGCATAATAGAACTGAAGCCATGAACCTGCCAATGACTTCCACGGCGTCTCGCGGACAAATGAACGTCAAACTTGATAACACAAGCTTGCAAAAGATGACGTGGAGGATAATACTCGGTGTGAGAAACCATTTCAGGCCAATGAACAGCATAGTGTCCGGGAACGTGTCAACGTATTCGTAAGTAGTGTCGGAGAAAGGGGAAATGCAGCTCCTTTGTACTTCCTTCCGGGCGTGCAGCCAGATCCCTCTTATTTTCTCCTCATCTACCGCGTCTTGCCTCCACTTAGAGGCGAGATTCCCTGACCGCGTACATGTATGTCAGCTGTAAGTGCCGCGACACGGCACGACAGAATCCTCTAGACGGCGTGTTACATGGAGTGTCCAAGAGTTGAATAAGCAGAGTTTCTGCCATTTCATTAGCTCGGGCCCTAAGAAACAATCCCAAACGGACGTTTATAAGTCAATTCACCTGTCTTCATATCGTTCCGCTTGGAGCATGGCATCTTTATTTAGCTGTATTCAACTACGTGGCAGCCTTGGGTTGAGATTATGAGCATGTGGGAGGTTCATAGTATGGTATATTGCCTTAAGGAATAGACTAAGTACAGTAGCGTGGAGGGTGACCTCCAGTTTATATAGCAGAAGTATGTGGGTCGCAAGTACTAGCCACCCGATCTACACTCACGGGTACTAGCCTGAGAATACCCGTTTCCAACACCTTGCATAATCCTGCCTTTGCTATCTTTCATTCGAATGGAAGATGCAGATAATGGAGTTGATAGCCACTACCTTCTATGCCGTATCACTTGGTTACTGGAATGTTAATCCAATGTAGTTGCTGAAAGAATTGCTATCGCTCGCTTATTCCGATTCAACTTATCGATCTCCGCCACTATTGTCCTATGCAAGCTTCTATGCGGGCTGGCCAATAGTAATCATAGGCGATCGCTGGGCATAACTCACACCTTGCCATGATAGCTTTATTAGTGAACCTAATCTAAAAAGTGTTAGATTTCATGGTAGGTCAAGCACATGATATTGAGAGTGGCTCAACCAAACAAACCGCTCTTGCACATGGAGAGACTCTTAGTCACTAAAAGCTAACTATTTCCTCCACCGACTATGTGTTGCAGCTCCGGAATGATAGCAACAATGCTGAAGTTGTCACAGAATGGAAGAATAAAAGAAGAAATATATGGAAGTCTACGCCATTACTGATAATTACTGGCTGCTGTCTTCCTAGTGGTAACGATTCTTCCAGCGAGTCCTGGTCGCACCTTTGACAGATCGAGAACCTTGCTACATATACGCACTATGGATCGGGTTGCTACGACAAAACGGATTTATATCCAGTAATCCTAGTCGGCCGGAAATCAGATTGCTTCCACATTACCCGAGTAGAGTAAACTGTAATACTTTGTCGCAATAGGCCGCCATACCAGCAGTGAATTAGTATTGACTTGGCGGTGTGATTACCAAATCATTGTTCAAGGAGCAAGCGTTGATATTAAGAGAGTGATAAGACCATTGGCATTGAAACTAAATTGGCTAATGAGTATATGTAACATTTCGAAACTTCGAGGTCTCTTTCGATCTCCCTTTTTTCTAACTGCGCCCTTGTACTGAACTCCTCAGTCAAATCTCGGGTCCCGAAAGCTCTGATCGACTATTCTCAGGTCAGGTGGTTCTATTTCTTTCCTTGGTTGGAACCAGTGTTCAAATTGCCCTGGGTGGTGCTGGTGGTCATTCCGGCGTTCTCATTGCGAGCCGCGGCGGACTGTGCTCGAGCGGCAAAACCCCCAGAAGACATATCGCCACTACCGCGCGCCTGAGTACCATTAGAAAAACCTCTTAATATGAACAAACTGTGCAGTAATGGCGGGAAAACAAACCTGTGCGGATTGGATGCGGGCGGCGTCGTCGGTGATCATAGGCTTTCCTTGTCCTTGATTTCCAGACATGATTGGTAGGCTGTTGGGTGTAAAGACGTCGTCTTGACAGATACTAGGTGTGTATCTTTATGAAGTAGTGTGGGGATGTATTGTAATCAGAGTGTGTCGTGAGTTTGGAGGTGGGATGATTTAGCAGACTGGATTATCTGGCAGGCGAGCTCACATCTTTATATAATTTCAGTTGCCTTTGAAAATGGCGCAGTCAATGGCCCCCCACCAAAAAAAAGAAGAGGAAATCCTGTGCAAGATAGATAATAGACGCCAACCACTCACATGTACCTGCAGTCGACCGATACTCGCAGTTGGAGGTACACAAACATCCCGCCATAACACGCAATGGATTTGCGAATCGTAGCACAAAGCATAATGTTTAATGCCAATATTACAAGCGACCTCCCTTCAACTACGAACCCGGGCTGTTGTAAAGCATGATACGAGAATTGCAGATAGCCGCGATTAAATACTCTAGACCCGGTATATAACGTGCAGTGTGCCAGTACTGGATACAGAGTTCGTTGAGAGATATTATTGTCTAATTCAATTGATGATAAAGAGTCTGGGGAGCCAAAGTATAAGCAAAACCACCGGATCACGACCACCCCCTATCGCGACCAGGGCCCCGACCTCCCCAAAACGCGCTTTAACTCCTAGCCACCTTAATTAAACACTCTTTAATAACGCGACCGCGTTTAAGTCTCATAATAATTTTTTACCCTTATTTGACTCAGAATTAACTCCTTTTTATCAATATGTCTTTAGATTTAAAAATTTACCGTATTACAGCTACTATTCGTATAGTTTAGCTTAGGGCTTTAGTTTAGACTATAGTATATAAATAGGGTATTAATAGATTATATTTATACTGCCGCCTTTAAGGTATTTTAATCTAAAAACAAGCTTATATTAACCTTTAAGCCTTATTTACTTATTATAAATACTAGTTAATAAACTAAGCTATAAAGCAGATTAGGCTAGGCTTTATACCTTTATTTTTTAAATTTAAACTTATAGCTAAATATATGTTAAATGCTTTTAGTAGTAATAAAAGCTTTAGTAAAAAGTAGTATAATTATTTTTTAACTTAAAATTAAATAGTTAAATTAATTAAAACAAAATTTATTAACTATATATATATTAATAGCGTAATAGTAATTAATATTAATATCTTTTTTAATTATTTTAAAACCTTAAAAATAGCAAATATCTTTTTAAAACGCTTTTTTAATATTAATAAAATAGGTATAAATTAAAATATTAGTAGCAATTATTTTATTATTACTAATACTAGCTTACACTAGACCGTTTAAAAAAGCTATTAAAAAAGGTAAATAAATTATTATCTTTAAAGCTATTAATATTATTAATAAAGCCTTACTACTACTAATAATTTAAAAAGATATAAAGGTTTAAAGTTAGTAGTTTTTAAATTAAAACTAAAATCTATTTATAAAAAATATATTATAGCTAAAAACTATAAAAAAAGCATAAGTAATAGCTAAAATATATCTAAAAAACCGGCAGATACTACTATCTTTAAAATATATTATACTTAAAAAAAATATTATAAAGGCTATAATACTAATACTTATTGCAAAAGAATAACCTATTATACTTAATTTATTAATAATAGCTTTAAAAGTTATTATAAAAACACTTTTTAAAAGCTAGCAATTATAAGCAATTATAAAAAAGCTAGCTATAATTTATCTTTTATTTAATAATCCCTTATAAAGGCTATTTTCTATAAAGGCTAGTAAGGCTTTTAACTAATATACTTAAACTATTATGTTTTTAAAGGCTAAAATCGAGACCTTTAAAGCCTAAATTAACTAAAACGCTAAAGTTAAGCATAAATTAATTAAAACAGGTTTTAATAATAACTTTGCTTATATAACGCATATATAAAAAGCAAAGCGCAAACTATGCTCAAAAGTTATATATACTAATAAAGCTATTAATTATAATATTTTAAAATATAAGAATATAGATATTAAAGAGGTTATAAAGGTTAGGATTACTAAAAGCTAATAAAAACACTAAAAACAGCTTTAAAAACAACATATTGGTGATAAAAATAGCCTTATAAAGTTTTATGTATATTAGGCAGGGGGGGTCGTGATCTGGTGGTTTTGCTTAGTGTTAATTAGAGCATGCTTGCTGCTGAGCTGCATGCGTTACTCCATCCAAGCACAGGTCATCCCAGGCGTCACTAACAGTGTACGGATCCGTGATGTAGCTTCCCTTATGATATGATGGGTGTATGTGAGTTTTGTGGCTTCGGTCTGGGTCTTCGGGGATAGATGCATCTCATAAGGTGTCCAGGGGCCTTGCGTTCGCTATATTGCGGCGTAAGGCACGTTTCCGCGAAGTGAGTGATGCAGCCCGCGTCTGGGAATATCGGTTGCCCTGCTACTAAGGCCATTTTCCCGACTCACGGGATCTAATCAGGTGTTTCGCTTATGTGCTATCATCTTCGGAGTGCCTAGATGGCTATGTGCGGCTCGGTGCATCCGCTCAACACACTTGTCGGGCTACGCAGAGCACTTTGCATAACCTTCATGAAGGTGAGAAATATCTCTATCAAAGTGGGATAGTCGCTTTATGGTAGGTACGGCGCTCATACTGATGGGATATCTCATTGGACTGATGCTTTGTAGTAGGCAACCAGCGTCCTGGTATGCGCAGGGGAGCGCTTGTTTGGATCATGTCGAAAAGAAAGGCGCACTAAACCGTGCTCATAGTAGATCCTAACTCTGATGTGCTACAGTTATTATATGTTCACATTATCAGACTCTATGCGCTTCAGTGCGTGAAGCTCTGGCGTGACCCCTACTGCCTCGCTCATCCGAGGAGCAGCGACTAACACTATACGTCAACTATTGCAGTCAGGTGGATCCGCCGGAGTGGGCCAACCTAAGTCCGGTGATTATTATATATATGGGAACTGGCTTTGCAAGTTCTTTTATATTTAATATAGAAAAAAAGAGCTTTTAATACTATTAGTGCATAATCCCTTATATAGGCAAATAGGCTATAGGCCTACTATATTGCAAGAGTTATAAGCCTAGTTTGCCTGACTAAGTATATATAAATATTAGAGTATCTTAACTAGTATTAAAAGCTTTTACTTTTTTACTTTTATTATTTAAATTTTAAAGAATACTTAAAGATTAACCTAATACTATTTTACTTAATTATAATAACTTTTAATAGAATAAATAATATTATTTTTATTAAAGCCTAGCTTATTTTATAATAAGACTAGGTTTAATAGCTTATATAACTAGAATTTAAAATAAGTATATAAAAGCATTAAAATCTAATAAACTTAAGCGCTTTAAAAAACTTATAAGCATTAAACTAAGCGCTTTTAAAGCTTATTAAAATATAAGTAAAGGCCTTTTTTAAAAAAGAGTTTAAAAATAGTAAAACTTATAAAAAAATTAATATAATATTTAAAAGATATAATCTATATATATAACTATAAATAATAAATATATAAGCTTTTAAATCTAAAC
>NPFG01000684.1:0-16191 GCA_002288965.1 Xylaria sp. MSU_SB201401
ACGCGCTGAACACTAGTGCTTTTGGTGTAGCCCGGTTGAAGGCACGCTTCGGTGAATCACTTCGGCCGTACGACCTCGTATGGCCTCATGTCTCAACTCACGAAAATGAAGCTATTCAGCCCTCATAATATTGTGTAACCAAGCGCGGAGATCGGAGGTTAGGACCCCCGAGGGCACTTGTATATATAAACCCAAGCCAGCCTGCAAGGCCAGAAGCGATCCAATCGGACCTTCAAGGACCTAGGCAAGCCATAGTAGATTATTGTAATCTGAAGCTATTTCCAAGCCCTGACTCCAGCCCTTGTTATACATCAACAGCAAGATCACAGCTACCATCAGTTTGAGGAAGAGCTAAGCTATCTTTAGGTACAATCCTAACCAGATTATATGATTTAGAAAATATATCTTACATCTGTAGCTATGATATGCCTAACCCGAGAAGTAATTAAAATGATGTTATACCAACATTAGATCAAAGAGCCGCGCCGGACTCGTATACAGAGTTCTGTCCATTATACATAACGGTACTGAGCATCGATGTCTATGCACAGACAGGGAGAGCGCAGTGGGAGTGATTCTATTTGGTAATATTTTAGTAATCAGAGCATTCTCATATATACAAAAAGCTGGCGTTTATATGTTTAAATAGGGACTGATATCGTATGCAAGTGAGACTACAGACACTATAGGTGTTATTATAGGCCATAGAGCTTTAAAAGAGTAGAATTATAATCCTGATACAGCGGTATTACTATCGTCAAAAAGCTGTTACGTGCTTTAGTCGCATGCAGTCTAATGTATATCTGATGGTCTTGAATTACTAGCATTACCGCGGGCCAGTGTTTTCATTCTAATTCTTCTGCGATAATTAGGCACTAACTCATAAAAGGAGACTCGTCAAAATATTGGAATTCTCCTACGCCGCAAATCGGCACTGAAAAGTTGAAATTAAGGATATATTCCTCTCCGAGAGATGGTTTAAAATGTAGCCTTTTCTGGTTCCAATATTGCCGGCCTGATATTTTCCAGATGTCTATAGTTACGTCCTCCATCTTACAATTCAAAAGTGAAAAAACCCTACTACAATCAATAATTAGTAATCCTCGGACCAGCTCGCTCGTCGATTCTTCCCCGTGGTAAGAAGTTGTTGCTCTCCTCGCTGATCAAGCCAAACGAGAATGTAGAGCAAAAGATAGTGGGAAAAGAATCAGCGTAATCCACCTCGCCCCTGACCCTACGACACAAAGAGTGGAAAGTCTACCGTCGTCGAAACCAGGTGGATCTTTGGTCTCGCAAGCCCATGTCGTGAGGTCGAAAGTGCCTTTTATTATAGACATCAATGTAATTGAAGAGAGATCCCCGCCGGCTGTCGATATATTCTTGGTCGTAATGCGCCGAGATGCCATATTCTGCGAAGGCGTATACGAACGAGGCAAGAGAAAGCGCAGAATTGACGGCCAGCGTTGCCAAGAAAGCGATGCGGAGTGAGTAGGTCGTCTTGCATTCATTATTTAGATCTCTGCGATTATGACTGTGGTACTTGTGCGGTATCTTGGTATACGACTTACCCCCCTAAAGGCTTCTTATCTGAAGCACAGACAGTGACGCCCACCCCAAGCACGCAGAAAATGCTGAAACTGGCACTAACGATTTCGACGGTCTCTTGGCCCTTGAAAAGATGAGCGGGAAAGGTTGCTATCAAACCAGTCACTCCGTGTGGACGGATAATGATGCGGGACGGGTAGTCTACTCTGGTGGGGGGGGTTAATGACCTCGTTCGTGAATCCTATTTGTAATATGGATACGATGATCAGGAGAGTCACCGAGACTGACAAGCCATTGGGTATAGTTCATCTTGACAGCCAGTTGCGCCTAGGCTTAGGTGATAGTGGCGAATCGGCTGGCTCGTCATGGTAGTAGTCGATGGGTTTTGATTCATATGCAGTCATTTCTGATCAATAATTAAGGACGACAGGTTTAATTCATTGAAACTAGCGATGGAGATCATGGGAATTGGCTGCAGTGGCGTAGACAGAAGTTATGATCTCTTAAAAGTATAACTGCCGTGTAGGAAGAGAAGCGCAGCTTGATACGTTCATCCTGTTTGTTCTTGTATGTTGAGACAGCGCCACAATCGCGATCATAAGGGCCAGGGGTAAAGCTGTAGGTAAGACTGATACGCCGTATCAGACACGGCTATCATGAAAGACGAGCGAATGGCTTGATTATTTGCACATTGCTAAAAGAACTCTGTGCGTGCCCCGGAGGGGGCGAGATTGGGTGCTTTGATATTCCATGTGAACTGGGGGTGGCAGCTAATCATCTCACTGGTTAGCACGATTCTCATCCTGGCACAGCAGTGTGCATGCAGGATACTCACTAGTCTGGAACCTCAGGATTCGAGAGTAAAAATTTAAAAGGTGTGTCGGCATATATACCACACAAGGTGATCTGAGAAAACTTGGCACCTTTTGACAAAGTCGGCTGTTTTCTCACGGTTTCTAATTCTTATGTTTGTAAAAGCCACATAGGGCAGTGGAAATGTTGCATAACGGTAAGCACCGAATCACGCTCGTCATCGCCGTTCGCACTTCAATCGACTTCGTTGCGTCCACTTGCCTGAATATTCATATTTCAGGTAATGGTCTATGGATGGGTTCGTTTCTTTCCGCGACGTTCTGTAGTGCGAAAGCCACGACGCGTACCTCCAGCAAACGACCTATCTAGGGATAGTAGTGGGGGAATCGATTTCTAGAGGCTTAAAGGATATGTACTTGGAAAAAGATAACAATAACATATCACCCTCGTGAAACTTCGAAAGTTACGATGCTGTATTTGTTTCTGAATTGCTTTTCTATCTGCTCTTCATGCATTTTAACTGGAATTTGGCTCTGAACTAGAGAGTCGTGTATGTCTCGAGATGTTGCGAGCATGCGTCAACCAATCTTTTGCCCAGTTGAAGAAGATTGGGAAAGTGGAAACGCAAGCGACGATTATACCGATGTTTATTTCGGCATTGCTACATCTTTTCAGTATGCTTAAAGCAGCAGAGATTTATGATGAGACTGACCTGAACTCCGCCACGATACCTAGGCTCCAAGTGGAATCTGTGCTATCAAGGTGCACGGTGATTTCTGCCAGGCGTGCTATACTAGCAGAACATGCCCTGGAAAGCATTGATCAGCAAACAAGCATTGACCTCGGCTTTGAGTCGCCCCTTTTTTAACTTACCCTACCCCAGCGGCAAAAACAGCAGCGAGGCCCAGTTTCTGACGAGGCTGCAATTGCAGCTTCATGAGGAGCGGGAATGGCAATAATAGAAGCCAAATATCAGTGATGACATTGAATATCGCGCTGAATAACAGAGCTGGGATGGTGTATCCGGTGCAAAAGGGATTTCCAACAAGCTTGTTCAGGTCATTGCAGGCGACAAGGAAAGCGATCGCCAGGCCAGCCAGTGGGACGTAGGTAAGGGTCAACACGACTATGCTTATGATTGTAATGCGGGTGAAGATCTGATTGACGCTGAATATACGAAGATAAAGCAACAGAATCGACAGCTTTGTGAAGAAGATACTGATCTGATATACAGCCCCGTTTACTGATAATGACTGTGAATAGAGTAAGCGATGGGTCTTAACTAAATTCCGGCAATACATACTTGTGTTATGAGTGCGTCAGGGTAGGATGAAATGTCGATATCCCATGTGTGTTTTACTGGATTGGTCATATTGACTGCGATAGCATGTTAGGTTTTGTCTTCTTGTAATATGTGTGATTATACCTACTTTCGCTATACAGAATCGCGTAAGTTAACGATCCAGCCTATGTAAATAATTAGCTCTGTCTTCTAGAAAGTTAGAGAATCATTACAGCAGCTATGATACACGTATCTGTATGCAATATGTATATTAGTAAACAGGAAATATACTCTCTCGTGGAACTTACAATCATCCCACCCCCATGTCTTCGTGAAGCGAAAGCGAACGAAAACCCTGATCAATACGGCACCTAGTGCGAGAGATAAGAATATGCCTAGGACCACGAAAGACGGGCTCATTGATCGGGGATCATCGTAATTCGGGGCAATTCCGGGCGGAGGTGCCGCAGCCGGCGTGCCTGGAGGGATATCATCGAAGTCGGCCATCGAATCCGTGATGATCGTCTCGGCCCTGTACTAGTGACAGTATTATATAGTCATGTACAATGCAGCAGAAAGAAGAATTCAGAAGCAAGGAGGTGTAAGCTGTGGAAGATGTTGACAGAATACCGAGCGAGGCTGAGATTGACGATGAAACCGACGTGGAAGGATTTGACCGAATGTCAGATTATGTCATTGCAATTCGTGTGGCTTATCGCAGATCATGCACCTTTCTGGTCTCAGGTAGGTAGCATTCACCACCCCATTGGGGTTGAGCGCACTTAAGCGGCGTAAGAGAAATAAGGGGGGCCAAAAGAGCTCGCCTCCGGATTTGTTCGCATGCGTAGCCGTAATCATCAATACTATCGGCTAGTCTACTATACATTACTTTTTAGAACTACGTACAAGGAGATGGGGCGATGCGGCTAAGTATAGGGCTTTCCGCAACTGTAAGGTATCCAGATCATGCCAGTTCTCAACCAAATCTTCTGTTGTACTGAGTACTCACGGTCCATGTTGTGAGTAGCAATCTAGAATTTAGGTGTGCTCAAGCATGATTTAAGCTACCACGATCAATAATAGGCGAGATAGCGGCATGATGTAGATGATTGCACGAGTTGACTAATGGTATGGCCAGAGCGGCAGGTTTGAGTACGTATGTACTATGCTAGCTGTTTTCGCGTTAGGATGCTAACAGGCAGTCACCAAAACACCGGGTTGCCAAGAATTTGAAGCTGAAGATCTATTTTTAGCTCAAGGCTGAACATTAAATTGGCGCGTTAGAATTGTCGCATCTGGTATTGATTCTTGTTCTAAACGGTAAAAGTCCATGTCCTGCTTTGAGAGGGCATATAGCAGCTTTTGCTTGTTCTCATGGCAGCCAGGACTAACGCACGAGGCGCCGTTGGGCCAGCATCCGATGCAACATCGATCACAAGCTCGAGTACAGCTAGCTGGATGCCCCTCACGACTGGTCTTACTGCACTTCCACCGGAATGTTCCTCGATAACTATTGCACACAACCAGCGCTTAGTCTACGTATACCGGGGATGTGTTGGTCTCGATGAAGTTGCTGTCTCCCGCTCACCTCGCGGTTGCAGTCTACGTTCAGCCCGGGGCGTTGTCCCCCGGGTTACGTTACGCAAGATGCTCATGCCGGGCTAGATAGACTTGCTATGGACACAATAGAGTGGGAAGCAACCTGTGTCCCAGAGTATGACTCACTATTCTATTATCCTTTCGCTTTCTGAGACGTCGGTGCCAAGAGCTTACCTATCCAGCGGTTTCACCACCTGCACTCGCCTATTTGGCTTACCGGAGCCTCCTGGTCTACCGAGATGGTGTTCTATGCCATATACCAGTGACCTGCCTAGTCTTACAGTCCCCCTAACCGTTGTTGAGATCTTCTATGAACCGTACAACTACACTTTAGACTCCTCTAAGCTACTATGGGGAAACCGAGTCGGTTACAGAACCACAAGAGTCATTTCAAAGGAATGGTCAGTATTTTTGCCGGCCACTTCTACAGTACGGGCGGTTTCTGCGTCGCACATTGTTATTCGCTGGCGAGAGGCTGATTTTATTGATGTACCTACCGTCACCGAGGATACTACTACTCTGCCGACGACTGGGCGCTTCACTCCAAGTGTCTCTGTATCTCCATCGTGTACGAACAGCGCTGATTGTCCCGGTGCAATCGACCCAGGGCCATTTTCACACCCTGGCATATCTAAGACCACTGTTGTTGCTTTGGTGTTAGGACTGGTACTATTCGGGATGATCGTATTTCGTTTCATCAGAAAATGCCGAGCTAGACGAAAGGGCTGGAGAGATTTCCAGGGTCTCGAACTTGATGATGGGGGCCCCAATATTGGCTGTCTAGTGCTTCATAACCAGGCAAACATTGATTCTGAGATAATGGCAGAGTAAGTGCGTTTACAAATGCGAGGTGTTGAACCGCGCCCAGCTTGATATGTCACCGAATACTTTATGTTTGGACTGACGCAAAGTGAATAATAGCGTTGTCTTCGTGCATGGCCTCAACGGTCACCGCACGCGCACTTGGAGTAAAGATGGTTGTTGTTGGCCTCGAGATCTTCTCCCACAAACATTACCGGGTATCCGTGTGATCACTTTTGGCTACGATTCGCGCATCGTCCGGTGGGCCGGAACATCCACCAACTCTATTAGCCATCACGCTACATCATTGTTGTCAGATATTTATTTGACGCGGAAGAGCAATCCGCATGTATGTTTCTCAAAACCCCATGCCAGCATTGATGCACTAATTCCGATTTAATAGCGCCCACTCATCTTCGTTGGACATAGTCTCGGTGGCATCGTCATCAAAGATGTGAGTGGATACAGTCAGGGATAGGCCCCCATCTCGGAAACAATGAAGACTTACTGCGAATTGTAGATGTTGCACCAAGCTCGGGAGCCCGATCAATATGGACAATATCGAACAATATTCGATAGTACCAAAGGCATTATCTTCCTAGGCACACCACACCATGGATCTGGATATGCACGCCTTAGTTTGGTTGGTGCAGCCGTAGCCTGGCTGTGGAGTGGAATGAACATCAAACTGCTACGGTCATTACGATATGACTCAGAAATCTTGGATCGGATCAACCAGTCTTTCTTACGTACTCTCATCCACCTTAACGCACGAGAACCTACGATGAGGATATGTTCATTCGCCGAGGAACTTTCTCTTCTCAAATTTTTCAGTGTAAGCCCAATTTCAGTGCGATGAATGATGACCGGAAAATATCCAGGTGCTAATACTTCGTCATGTTAACAGCCAATTGTACGCTCAGACTCTGCATTTATTGGTCTACCAAATGAAGTGAGAGAGACTATTTGGGCAAACCACCGAGACATATGCCGTTTTAGCGACGATGGTGATCCAGGATACAAGAGAATATACAGGTGGGTATCATAGTTTGTTGCCGAGGCACAAGTGCCGGCGAGCGAAAGTGAGGCCGCAGATATATAAGAGGTCGTCAAATTTAGTCTGGGGTTATGCATTGTACCTTGGTACCGAATCGAGCGACCTACCATTACTATCAAAGTATAAACGAACTGATAAGAATTAAGTATATTACGTGTCGGGAGTATTACGTGTGGATCCCATCGGTTATTTAGAAGTTTAAGTTGCAGCTACTTTTACAGGTAGAATGAAGAGGTCTCATATATAGCCAACAGCTCGTGCAGCGTGGGTATCACCGCCTTACACTTCTGACATCGCGAAGCGCCAATCCTCAATTTCCTTATCCAGATCCAGAGCAATATGCGTCTTTCTTTGTCAGAAATTATATTCGCTATAGGGGAATTTGAGTTTATATTTTGGGTTGCTTCCCCTTATTGGTAGCGCAGCTGTAACCGGTACCAATATATAGTCCGCATTGACTTGTTATCTCAGCAGAGAGCGGCCGAGATCTTGGCCTCGGGATGAAGGGGTTATCCAAAGCTGTTCATTCTAGCTCGAGATAAAAGGGGGATATTTGGCTGTTCGTAACATATTGAGGTACTTGACTGATACATATCGATCGAGCAATCATTCACCGGACATCAATATATAAGGAATTGGTAACCTAACGGACGGAAATCCTGTCTCAGAATATAAATTTACCGGGAAGACAATACTATGCGTACTTCCTCACCAAGAAAACTTCATAGAATAGCTGTACCGCGTTAAAGGAAGGTGTTTCTAGAAATTAAAACGATTATTATTCAATTATTTGTTGCCTATTCCCAAATTAGTATTTCGAGTAGTGGTTACATTTGGTCTCTTGATAATACAATTGGCTGTGTACGAGGTCATTAGTCCCTATAGTCATTGGTCCCTATATTAAACGATATAGTGTTGTACTGCGAAACAACGGTTCGCGAGCAAACTCTGTTGGTATTGGTACAATTACTGATAGGAAGGATGGGTTGGCATAGCGACCATTCGAATCCCAACTCCACAAGGACCGCTACGTCCAAATGCAGGCATTTGATTTGTTAGCGGGTTAGGTATCCCTTCTTATTCAAGCACAGGCGAGCAACCAGCCGTATACACTCTTGACTGGTGACCCCATTCGAGGGAGCGTTTCTGGTTATAGGATCAATATGTAATAGACTCAATGAGCTATTCAAAGCGCTACAGAAAGATGATAGACTCACTAATCCAGTTTGCGGGACGACCTGGCTTTGTACATGAAGTTGGAGCATAGCCAGCTCGGAAAACCCTCATCGTCGCTATGGCGTAGACTCTATCACCATCATCTCAATGAGACCATGGTAGGGAATGATTTTAAAAGTGCTCCAAGAAGCGAATCCGCCTCCGCTCAAAGTCCCATGTCCGAAACTCTGTCGCTTCTTTCTCCTTGACATGAATGTACCGCGTGATCAATTCTCTGCCTATCCGAGCTTGTAGAACATGGTTATTTTTCAAGCTCTCCACGGCCTCTCCTAATGTCAATGGCATGTAGTCCTGAATGCCGTAAAATGCTCTCCACCTCAAATTCATCCCGCCGAGGACCTGGCTGCAATCCCTCCAAACCATCGCAGTGTTGTTCTCAAGCCCGTCCAATGCGGCAAGTATTACAGCCCCGACAAACATGTAAGGGTTTGCGGTGCCGTCCATCATTCGGAGTTCCTAGTGCCAATTGGTGATTTTCCTCACCGGCAAGTCGCGGTTATTGGTACCGAAGCCAACCCATTCGCCCGCCGCTTGGCTTGTGGTGCGGCAGTAGCTGTCCCAGTTGGCCATCCCAAAGGCACAAAGCGAATGCATGTGATTGAGGATGCCTGCGATGAATTGGTCTCCTGTCGCTCCTGGCACACGTCCCGGCTGGTTTAGAGAAAGGTGAAGGTGTAGGCCGTTAAAGGCTGACGTCGCCTTTACGTTCGTGCTTGTATCCGTTCTGATCGGTGCGGGTCTGGGGGCCATAGTCGCCTTTATATCGTGACTTGCACATACTGTGCGAATAGTCTCTTGTGCTAGAACAAGGGAATCGACGGCTCTCAACGCACGCTCAGGGGCAAGAGCAATCTCTAGCTGAATATTATCTAGGCTATGGAAATGGTGGATCTCGATAGAGGAGCGTTTAAGAGCGTCAATGATGTCTCCAACAAGATCCATGAGATTGACTCGTCGCCCGGCTGTGCCCGATAGGACACCTCGCTCATTCAATGGCGCAATGACATCGTTACTTTGGTTCAAGAGCATAATCTCAATCTCGAAGCCTATTAATACCTCTGTGTCCCAATCCCTCTCGAGCTGTTCGACAGCACGAAGCATCAAATGGCGCGGACACTTTTGAAGCTTTCGATAGGTATAACGCTCGTCGACGAAGCTCATGACGGTAGCTAGACTGGGCCGAGTGCCACATATGCGGAGCGAGGCCCAGTCGGGACGCAAAACCCACGCTTCATGGTGCCGGCTCAGTGGCACGAAGTTTGGTGTGGTGGAAACCGGTACAATCATGTCTCCTCTGGGCAGCAAGACGATGTCGTTGCCACTGGCGATTTCGAGGCAGCGAGAGAGAGGAACGCAGCGAGAGAACCGAACGCCCGAGTAGTCGACCCATACGAACCGAATGTACTGGACGGCCCCGTTGTCTTGCAGGAATTTTTCGAGCTTCTCCATGTCCAGGAACATCACTAAGTTGGACCACTTCCGGAGCTCCTCGACGTTCATTGTTTCTGGGATGGGTTGGTCCATGGCTGATGACGTTATACACGCGGGAGGGAGAGAGTTATGGAAAGGTAGCTATTGAATCTGAGAGCGTATAAGAATATACAAGGTCAATGTGATCGAATACTCATGAACTCCCACATACGGGGTGGACGGTGGTGTGCACCATGGTGATCGACCTGGGGAGTCAATTAAGGCGTGTGTTGTTGAGGATTCTGGAGGTCATCTGCACCTGCCCCGGTTGCTTGGACAATTCCTGATTGGAAACTACACGAGTAAGCAGTGATGACAGAGGTAGTGCCCATACTGTCAAGGTGATCACGCCGAATGTTTACGTGGGCTCTGGCACTGGGAAGGTAAACAGATGGATTAGTTGGTAGGGACGATGTCTCATTTTTACAGAAGGGTCTCTTGTCTGCAATGGGATAGGGTATGAATTTCACGGCGCACAATGTGTGCAGGTCATGAGATGTAAGACTTGGTTCCAGAACTTGAAGGCAGCGCGGGCTGTACTAATGATCTAGGTTCCTGAGTGATTGTGCTGTGTTATCGTATGATCCATACGGTAATGCCAGCGATCTGAGGAACAGCTAAAGTTGAATTAAGTACCTACCTAGGTACCTAGCTAGTAGTAGGTAGGTAGACAGCAGGATCCTGCGATCAAAGTAAAGGGCTAAGCTGAAGGAAAGCGCGTTGTCGTGTGGTGGACGCAAGCGCACAAGCCTCACAAGCCTCATAAGCCTTCCGTCTTCTTTGTGGCTCTAGGTAGGTTAGTGTGTGGCCCCACTAAGCTCCAGAGTGCCCAGGTGGTTGATGATGGCTGATGATGGCTGATGATGGCTGGTGGTGGCTGCACAAATGAGCTGGCTGTGCCGGAATCAG
Organism: Xylaria sp. MSU_SB201401; assembly: GCA_002288965.1. Lineage (NCBI taxonomy): Eukaryota > Fungi > Ascomycota > Sordariomycetes > Xylariales > Xylariaceae > Xylaria > Xylaria sp. MSU_SB201401. Next base: position 10,713 of record NPFG01000684.1, read on the forward strand.
TAGGTACCTAATTCAACGGTTTTCCGTGCTCCATAACAACACAAATAGGTATGCAACCAATATAGTTGAGGTGAGTTAGGCAGGTACCTAGATGGGTGATGCTATTTAGAGCAACGTCAAAACTTATGGATCGTGCTCGGCATCACCTACCTTGGACTTTCCCCTACGAAAATAAGTAAGTAACGTTGAGAAATTGAGGTAGGTGCCTAGAGTGCGTGCTGCCTCTATCTTTGACGGGGCATGCTGTCACCATCACCTCCTCTAGTTGACAAACAAAGCATCCTCCCTCTAAGTCCCCCGCAAAATCCTACTGAATCCTCTCAAAATGAAGGTTAGGCTGGTCAATATCGATCATTTCGACGTTTTGGCAGACGTCGAACAGACTAACTTGCCACGGGCCCATGGAGGTGACTCGACCACAGCGCGATTCAACACATCGTTCCACACCGAGCGTGAAGCGCCTGATCTCCTCACGAGACCTTCTGAGAGGCCGTATTCTTTCAAGCGATGGCTTCCCCTCATTCTGCGCTCTCGTGGACTTACACCCTCCGACGCTCAGATTGTCACGTTCTCTCTCCCACAGGCTCGGTTTCTCCTCCGCGTAGCCGAGGCGTCCATTCCGTCTGGCTCGATTAACCGCATGTATCGAGAGGATCTTGACGAAGACATAGTCCCAGCCTTCAGGCTATTGACATTCCCTCCAGAGGGTCTCTTCATGAGATTGGATGCGTGCTCTGCCAAGGACGGCGTGCAGAAGATACCCGGGAACTCTGCGCTGCGCTCTGTCAATGAGGCGCTGCTACTCCTATTGACATCCTATCGAGCACGAAACGCCATAATCAATACCCTCGATGGAGATGCCACGGCATTTGAACTGTTCTTCACTCCCTGGAATGGCCGCATGCGAGGCGAGAGAGAGTATCGGGTCTTCTGCCCGCCTTTCCGCTCAGCAGACTTGCTGCGCATTTCGGCAATCAGTCAGTATAGATGGCATTGGCATTGGCTCTTCTTTCTCGCATCCGACAATAAGCGGAAACAGGCAGTGGACAAGATTGTCGAGGGCGTCGAAGAGATAAGACGGCAGATTGCAGGGGAACTAGATTCCGAGGATGAGATAGACGGCTTGTTGATGCGACAAGGGCTCACGTTTGACGTCTTGTTTGATGAGGAACTCGGTACGGTTCAACTGGTCGAATTGAATGTGTTCGGCGTTAGATCTGCATGCGGAAGCTGCCTTTTCCATTGGATTAGGGACAGAAAAATACTTGAGGGACATGGGGAACCTGGAGATATAGAGTTCAGGGTTACCTATCAAGAGATTACGGACCCCCAACCGTCTTCTGATGAAGGCGACAATGGAGATGACGAAGACTACTGTTGAGTTTATCGAGGTAGCATGGTGGATTGCCGAACATGCGGCATCGAACCAACCCCACCACAGTGAAGTTATAGCTAGGAACCAAGGTTGTATGAGGTCTGGCTAGGGCCTGGTCTGTCCTAGGTACGTTCACACCATAGCAAATCGAATATAGAAACAAGACGGCCCATTACAGATATTCTATTTACTCGAAACCGTGGCGCTTGTGCAGATTTGGTACCAAAATTTGGAGAATTGACACCCTAAATCTTGGCTAAGATCACCGAATGCTACGATAGCTATCGGCTGAATCATTGCGTAAATTCATCCTTTCTTCCATCTCAGGAGCGAATCAAGTCGAATGAGATCCCATTGAATAGACCCAAGAATCCGGGGAGTATCCTATAGACGGGACGGCACATACTATAGCCCTACCCCTCTTGAAGCATCTTAAGAGGGGTATAGCCCTCGTTCCAATTCCAAATAGGAGTACTGTTCTCAACAGCTTCTTTCAAGGACTTTACTGGCCATATTCAAAATGGCTTTCGTCGTTATGAAGTGCATGATTGGCTTCCTCGCACTATTCGCAAGTGGTGTACACTCTGAAGAGCAAAATGTACAGAGGCGGCCCATCATGCTCGACCGCTCTGGAGGATTCAACGTCGCCGGGAAAGTGATCCAAAATCCAAGGAACCCTAACATGACACTGTCATGCGATCATGGTTACATGGAATATTTCATCCCTTGGCGACCGCGCAAGACGAGTCTCGTCATGTGGCATAGTTCCAGCACACAGACCTGGCAGAACCGCTATGACGGCGGCGAGGGCTTCAAAGACATGTTCCTTAGACGAAACTATCCCGTCTACCTCTGGGACGCACCACGGCTCGGACGTGCCAATTGGGCCTGCGAGTCGACGTTCTACGTGCCCGACTACCGGGACCAAGGGAACTTCGTCGCTTGGAATTTCGGCCCGTCGTACGGCACCTTCTGGCCAGACACGCAGTTCCCGGCTGAGAACGAAACTGCCTGGGACCAGGTCACCAGGAGCCGATACGTCGAATACGACACGAACGATAACATCTATTTACAAGCGAACGCCGCGGCGGTCGCGGCCGACTCGTACAAGATCGGCAACAGCATCGTGTATCTGACGAACTCGGCGGCCGGACTCCGCGCACAGCTAGCGGTGGCGCTGAGCAACACGACCAACACCAAGGCGATCGTGGCGTACGAGAGCTACGGCTACATCTTCCCGGACAACCTCAACATGACGGCTGGCCAACCCTTCGGACCCCTGATCGTCCCGCTTGCGCAATTCAAGAAGCTCGTCAAGCTGCCCGCGATCCAGTACATCTTCAGCGACCACCGCGCCGAGAACTTCACTTTCCTTGCGCAGGCGCGGCTGTCTGCCAAGATTATTAACATGTATGGCGGCAATGCGGAGGTGCTTCTGCTGGGGAAGGACGCGGGGCTTAAGGGCAGCACGCATATCGCTTTCGCGGATATGGATAATGATAAGGTCGCGGGTCTCTTGGATAAGTTTCTGAGGAAGAATAGACTGGACCGCTACGCGAGAGATAAGGAGTAATTGACGTAGAAGAGACTAAATGTGGTACTGAATTATACAATTTCAGGCTAAAGGCTACGAGGTCTTCCGGCTGACACTCGCCCTGCATATATATACTATGATCTCTTTGCCATTCCGTCAAATTGTTGAACTTCTTACACCAAATGCAGAGCACTCATCGATTTTCATTCACCCTCATTCGAGCAGTCCCTTTGCAACAAGCTCGGCGTCGTGTGCGCGTGGCATTTAAAGGAGTGACTTGATGCGAAGAGCATTTGTCATGTGCTCAATTATATTCTACACACTAAGAAGGATAGTTCGAATTAACCTAATGACTGGGTTGGCTTGTGTATGATGTTACGCCTCGATTTCGTGAAACGAAGGTCCCAATCGTTTCACCCTTAACAACCCTCGAAGGGAAGATCGTGCCGAAACAATCTGCTGTTGAATCAACTTCTCTTGTATCTTGTTTATGGTTGAGGTTATGCCTCCGATTCTTGGAGCCTTTGCTTCAAGCTCTCTACTGCGTCCAACTCGTCGTTTCGGTAGATGGCATACGGCCGATCAGCTACGCTTTTTGCAAGCTCTTTGATCTCTCTAAAACGTGCTTCTGCCTCTGTTGTGCGTCCGAGGCGCCACAGTGCTTCTGCGATCATTCTTCGACTGCTGAGTGCTTGAGGAGAATTCTTGCCAAGCCGACCGTCCAGCCACTCGACGACCTGTGGCTCCTGTTGCACCACTTCTTCATAGTCGCCTCGTTTCAAAAGCATCTAGTGCGGTGACTTAAGGAGCGAGATGTTCTCCTTGTCTTTCCGGTGTTCGAAAAGCATGCGCAGCGTGGTTTCGGCCTGGCCCTTATCACCCAAATCGCTCTGCACACTGAACATCGCGGTGTGTATCCTTTGCCAGGTCTCATAGTCTGCGTTCAGCAGGGATTGAGGGGCTGAACTGGCTTGTTCCTGGGATAGGCGGTTTCGTAGGAGGTTGTGGAGGAGTTCGAGCGTTTCGCGAGACTCTAGTTGGCTGTTGGGATCGACCAGTGGCTTCGCTACGTCCTCGGGTACGAAGGCTTTGAGAAAGCTTCCAGCAGTTGGGTAGGGATCATCGTCCCAGAACTTATCGACGGGCACGGGATGCTCTGTGAATCTGCGAGAGACAGCCCTTGTGTTTTGGTCAGTAATCCAATGATAATTCTTGCTACCTAAGGGGTTTCGCACGTAACCAACAGTAACTAACGGTCGCCGTGATTGGTGGGATGAAAGCATGTCGATCCGTGTGCTCACCTGTTGCCTGTTTGCCCACGCGTAGTCAACGCAGAAACAAGGATGCTAATATCCCTGGTACGATGCAATATATTGGCGGACATATTTCACATTCCTTGTCATTCTCTATAGTTGAAGAAGCCTCCTCTTTGAGCAGCCTCTGGCAGCTTGGGCGGCCGGTTGTTACCTTCGCCACTCGTTCTGAGCTCGCTGGCTGGGCTTGTGTCAGTGCATGTAGTTCTCGTCTGCAAATCAAACTAGCATGATGAGCAGATACGATCGCAATGCGGGATTTGTAAACGGATTCCTCCATGGTATATATTCCAGGCAAGGTCTTGAATGACCGCAGTTGGTCTAACTCGACCTTGGTCAAGTGGAATTGTTTTCGGACACTGTTGGGAGTTTGCACTTGGATTTCCGGGGCCTCCATGGGGCATTTGAAACAGCATCGCTTCCACGCTAGGAGGGATATAAATCCGCCGAATTCGCCACAAAGACTACAGGCCTTGGTACATAGTGCATTGTAAAAGTCGAGTAGAGGAATGCCGATGGCAATCCGTGTTCGTAACAGGGCGCAGAAGAGGTTCAGTCCATGCGAGACTACCATCTGATACTGCCTAAGGGAGTCTACCGTCTGTCTAGATCTGAGATTCGTTTGTCAAAACTTGAATAGAGAATGCATGTCCATACGGAACAAGATGTCATGCAAGAGCTTGAGGGGTAGCCGATCGAGGGAGCTGAGCCCCACATTTGAAGTCCACTGGAAGGGTGTCGCTATTGACAGACGAACATTGACGTGTTCACGAGGCGAGAACCAGATCACGGAGAGAAGGTAATCTCTGCGATGGTAGGCAGCGGTTCGAACAATGTCGTCGGTCTGTTCTTCGCCAAAACAGTATTCGGTGGCGGAGCGATATCCGCCAGGCATAAAGGTAGCCATTTCTTCACTTATAAGGTCTGGTGCCCTTGTTGTTAAGCAAATGTAATAAGTAGAACGAGGGGATTCTTGGCGCATGAAAATTGGATTTTAGAATTCCCTTATACCTCCCGACTGTATAGATGAGTAACCAAGTTTCGACCATTAGGGTTTCAAATTAGGTACCCGCGACTACCTATTAGGTTATCAAAAAGGAAAGACTTAATGCCAAGTACCCGCTGACCTAATTTAGTAATTATTTAGCCTAATATAAATTATACTCCACCTTTTTAAAACCTTTAAGTTAATTAAAATTTAGATTAATATAAAGATTAATATAATGCATCTTATAATTAATGAAATTTTTAATTAAT
>NPFG01000685.1:0-16070 GCA_002288965.1 Xylaria sp. MSU_SB201401
AAGACTTTTAAAATAAAAATTAGTAAAATATATAAAAGTTTATAAAAATAAAAAAACGCTTATTAAAAAGGTTAGCCAGATAATTATTACCTTAAATAATAGTAATATAAATAATTAATAGCTTTTTTATTAGTCTTTTAATAACTAAATATTTAGCAAACTAAAATTTAAAACTAATTTACTAAAAAATATAAAGAAATATATTAGTATTATATCTATAGATTATAAACTTAAAAAAAAAAGTTTTATAAATCTATATAAATATATTTAAAAGTATACTAAAAATAGTAAAAGCTAAAAACTATATAAAAGTACTTTAGATTAAAAAAGCTAATAAACGCCGCACATATATAAGAAAGGTAAGGAACTAGATAGAGTATACTAGCAGAGTTAAAGCGCTTATAACCTAAAGAGCTAAGAATATCCTTTTTATTATTATTCTTTTTTTTAAAAGTCTAAGGCTTTTTATTAAAAGCAGCAGAAAATAGAGAAGAAGCCGGTCTTTTACTTTTACTAAAGCCCTTCTTTATATTTTTAAACCCCAAAAGGCTAAAGTAATTATTAAAGCTATTATTAAAAAAGCTGTTAAACATACTATAAGAAAAGGAACACAAATTATAGCTATAAAGAGAATATTAATAATTAACTAATTTATTTTCTTATACTTTTATAACTACTAAATTCTTAAAAAAAAGTATTTATACAAATATAATAGTAAAGATAAGGCAAATATAAAATAATTTTTTAACTACTTTTTAATTTAGTCTATAATTATAAAAATAATATAAACAAAAACCAAAAAGCGAAGAAAAAAAAATATTAATAAGTAATAAAAGTAAAAGACATTTTATACTACTAAAAAAAGTTAATATATAATTATTTTAAAATAGATTAAGGTAATTTTAAATATATATAAAATATATATAAAAGTAAGCATAAAAAAAAAAAAAAAATTAAAAAAATAAAAAAATAGACTTTTTAAAGGAAATAAAACTTACTTAATTTACCCCGCATTATTTAGTAAGATTAATAGTTATCTAATTACTAATACTAATATAGTTAGTAATAAATAAATATTTTATATATAATTATAAAAGTATAAATATATACCTAAACACGCTTAATTAAATTATAAAGCGCGTTTTTATATATTTATTTTACTTAAATAGTAGTTATTTACTTTATTTGTTTATATTTCCTATATAAATAGCTTTAAATTAGCTTTACTATAATTATAGCGGTAAGGCTAAAAGGGTATATTATACTTAAATAAATCTGCTGGAGCAGGCTAACCTAAGTCTAGTAATTATTATATATATAAGAACTAGCTTTACAAGTTCCCTTATACTTAATATAAAAAATAAAGCTTTTAATACTATTGGTGTATGATCCTTTATGCAGGCGGATGGGCTGTAGGCCTACCGCACTGCGAGAAATCCACCTGCCGAGCTCTTTATCTTTGGATATTCTCCTCTGTGCTCCTAAGGCTGGGTCGTAGTCAGAATATCCGGCCCGGACTATATTTGTTAATTCGTTTGCCACTCGATGTGCGTACTGCCGGACGAAACGAGCTGCTTGTATATGCAGATCGTTGGTGGCTTCTTGCTTGAGGCTTTTGCTGTACTTCTTCAGAAGCCTCGTGAAGTTTCGTTTGAACCGAGTACTCCCGAGTCTTGATATTACCTGGTGGTACAGAGTGATAATTTCATCGTCCTGATAGAGTAGTCCGGAGAAGTCTAATATCGTCGAAACTTGAACTTCCATATAAGCGGACGAAGGCGACGAGTCGGGTGACAGCTCTGTGGAGACTGCTCTTCTAATGCTCTTAACGTTGCTGATATCTGCAAAGGGAGGCTGGGTTTCGACTACTGAATTTTCGTCTAGGAATTCACGCACCTCGAGCTCCTTATTTCTTGGCAAACCTTTGGTTTCCTCCGATACGGTACCAGTGTAATCCGGCACCGTGGTACCTACAGTGGAGGGGGTAGCCACGGGGTCAGGGCGAACTTCCTTCGAAACTCTGTTTCGGGCCTTCCTTGCAGCTCGTGCTGCCGCTCTCGCCGATACCGCTTTCAACGCCGCCGCTCTCACCTTCCGATGGTGGTGTGAAGTTTCATGATCCGGCGACATCAGCTGCTCAACTGGAATGCTGAACCTAGGAGACTGTGTAAAGGTATAGCCGTCATGGGAAGGGCCAAAATCATCCTTAAGTTGCTCTGTTGATGAGCTGTGTTGTTCTAGTTTCTCTGAATGCCTTATCCTTTTTAGATACCGCTGAGAGGCGGACTCGGTAACATGTGGAGGGTCCATGGCAACCAATGGGACGATTCTGGGGAAGACAAACGGCTCCTGGGTGATATCCACCATCTGCACTGGTGGTCCACCACGTAGATCCACGGGAAGTATGTTTCTTGGCGGAGCTGGGGGGATTGGGGAGTGTCTTCGCGAATGACCTTGTGGCAGATGACCTTGTGGCGGACGGTGCTAGGAAGCATCATTCCGCCACGGATCCTGATGAGCAGGTCCGCTAACGTGATAAAAGTCAGGAGCCATTGGGGAAGTGTACGCCCTATCTCCTTAACCACTTTCTATGACAGGAAATGGCGAGAGTGTAAGTTGTAGACGGAGCTCTTCTAGGGCCTGCTCGCACTCGTGAAAGCGGGTAGCGGGACACTGATACACGTAACAGTATTGGTATACAGTTGAATCTTGATACCGGGAACAGTCAGTCCTAAGTTACTGTATCTGTTGCGATTTTTCGTGATAACAAAAAAGAAAGACTCATCATAACGGCGGTAAGCTCTCCCAACTTGTATAATTCGGAGACTGTGAATTTACAAGCGGGGAAGCTTTTCTGCTCGCATAGTACGACATCCAATGACAACTGTGCCCGCGCAACGTTCAGCTAGGCATATTCATATCGCGAACCACATTTCATTCGACTGCGCCACACCGGTATTCTTCTAAGCGCAGCCCGCACCTCAATTCTCATTCGGGCCGAATTGTTCAATCATCACCTATGTTAGGATTAACTACAGGGGCTTCATCAATTTCACATACCACAACACAATCAATGCACTGCATTCAACCTAAGTGCGTGCCATCGCTTATATCTGACAGTAGTCTATGGTAGAAATTAGGTCGAGAAGGCTTGATCAATTGGGGCCCTAAATTTGTCCATCATTAGAAAGGGTAAAAATGCGGCGTTGAGTAGCTCTTGTTAGAAATGAGCGAGCTAGTCAATTAAGGGTGTATTGTATTATATTTCTCGTGGAGGTGTGGACTAGTCTCAGGAAGTTCGACCAGCGTCAATAGCAATAGTGATCAGTTAAGGTGAATTCTGATGATCTGAAGTGTAAGTTGTTATATACATAGTTATCTCGTGAGATCTCATATAAATATGGGATCTCCCGAGGCAAGGTTAAACCAGCCTAGACCCACTCAACCGAAGCAATATCCTTCCAAGAGCGCTTTCTTAATAGTCTCCGTGAGGTTGTACGCATGATTGTACGACGAGATTCTCAGGGTACAATATTGGTCCTTAATCGGGTTCAATACTAGCGCGGAGATTAAAATAATATTAAATATAGCGGATTGCAGCCTCATTGTTACATACCCGCTCGATATGCAGCGAGGTAGATCTATTGCCGACTAATCATGGCTATGAGAGTTCGCATGTATTGTATGCACTTCAGTGTGCCGAAACTAGCTAAAATGAGTAGAGCCAGGGGATGGTGTCGGCCCTCCTACGGCGGGGGGCAATTCCAGTACAGCGGCCGGTGAGTCGGTTCAAATGTGTCGAACTTTATCACTTGCAGCTGAAAGTATTACCAACTGTTCCATTGCCCAGAGAATCGACCATGTACTGCCTTCTCTGCTATCCAGGGTTTTCTCTACACGTGCAGCTAACTTGATGCCTCATAGATGAGGCAGCGAAAGTGACGTACGTCTCGGCGTGATGCATCTCTTGTCCCGCCCGCCATGCCCTACGTGGTAAGATCATCATCCAATTCTACAGGCAACAACTTTTGGATGTTAGCTATATGTTGTTCATGTGAGTATCTCACGTTATTCTCGCCAAAATCAATAAATCCCTAAGTTTTCTTATCCCAAGAGACCCTCTAGTCAAGATGAGTCCGACAAGCCTTTTGGACCTGCCGCGCGACATTCTGTTCATGTTGCCCGAGTACCTACATAATATCGAGGACTTCATGAACACGGCGTCAACATGCACTCGACTCAGAGAATACGCAGCCGCTGCCCGCCCGAATGTCATTCTGCGACTGGCCGCCGCTCAGAGCAGGGTCTTCTTTCGCCCTTCCCCGCTCTTCTTGGCGACCGCGACGGCGCGAGAATTGGGCAATTGGGCGAGGCAATCGGAGGCGAATGAACAAGAACTCGCGCTCAAGCTAGAGGAGGGCGTCGACGGTCTTCTCGGCCTCGCGCTCGAACACTGCGGCCTGACGATGGAGCGGATCAGGGAGCTCCACCTGCTGCGCTTCTCGCTCATCAACCCCGTAGCCGACATCATCGACAAGTGCGTCGGCCGACAATGGTACAGCACCCCCGGGTTCTGGGACGGCGGGGTCGACGACGCATACACGATCGACGCCGAGCCCGTCGACACGTTCTTCCATCTGGCCATGTACGGCGAGCTGTTCGCGCCCGACTTTGAGCCCATTCTCAACCAGGACGCGCAGACACGCAGGCTTGAGCGACGATACCCGGCTGCAGTTCATCAAGTACTGCGTACCGGATTTCGCGTGTCATCTCAACGGTCAAATGGCGTCGTCCTTCTCCATAGCGCCCGACCAGGCCTTGAACCCTAGGCGTCACGTCAAGGACACGGGGCCGTACAAGAAGGACGCAGACGGCAGATACCCCGGGATCAAAGGGAACAACATAGCGTTGACCTGGGTGATACGAAGTCGCCGCTTTAGGCCGCTATATAAGGCCCTACGCGCCAAAGCCGGCGTGCCTGACTTCCAAGAAGACTTTGATGATGAATGGTGGTATGTTGACAACCCGGATCACAATTGGCGACAGCGGTTCTGGGAGAGTATCATGGTTTGCCAGGGCTTGGAGGGCTTGGGCATGCTACGGCCTGAGATGGAGGACAAGTGGGTGGGGAAGATCAGAGAATGGAGGGAGAAGATCATGAAATTGGACAAGGAACCTCCCGTGGATAGAGTTGGACGACAGGCGACGCTTGAGTATCCTTACTTACTTGGAGACTTGAGGATATGTGCTAGCGGTTATTTGGCGGGCACGTAAGGACGGGTACTGAGCCACAGTAGGAGGTTGAGTAAGTAGTTTGATCAACTTCTTAAAGAGACTGTAGATGTATCACCACAGCCACAAGTCACTCTAAGATAATGATACTGTACCCAGCAGCCCTTGATAGCGCAAGGCGCTGTGTTACAAAGGCTTCCCAATTGCGCAGTAATCCCACTACGGATATGTGACTAATTCTCCGCCTAGATGTTGTTGAATTCGCCAAGTCGAAGCTTTAATCCATTTTTTCGACTTTGTCTTACAACAATGGGTTGATGGTCGATAGCTTAGCAGAAAATACCCCTTAGTGCCATAGCGTCGCTTTGTCTTCCACCGAAAGCAGACACCGCTCAGCTTGAAAGCTCTCTAGGTCTTGGTAAGCGATAGGCGTAGAGTCACATACTACGCATACCTCAGAATCATGCATACATAGAAGCGTTATGTGGAGGAATTAGCTTGAAGCGAAACCCCGCTTCCGACGAGATGGACAGCTTCCGCATCACGAAATCATCCTCGAGAACAAACCCCAAGAGAAATGCGCGAAGCGGACACAGTCGCAGTCGCCCAGCGCAGAACGCGCAGACGGTGAAAGAGTACTTCGAGAAGGGAGGGAATAGCAAGTTCGAGCACCACTCGTATCTCGGCGGTGGCGGGCAAGGCATGGTATTTAGGATCACGTATAGGGATCCTTATTCGCAGGATAATCGGCCGCGGATGCTGGTGATGAAATACGGTAGAGATACGAAGAGATTCAAATCTGAGAGCGAGGCTTTAAAGGTGTGTTTGTATAATATTATATAACGTTATGCGTGGCTTCGCGTTCTTTCGTAGCTGATCGAGATATCTTAGTAGAAATTCGTAGGCTGTCGCCATCTGGGGCAGATTTTTATTCCCAGTAGGGACATCCAGTTACCTGGTGAGGATGATGAGACGTATACACATCTTTTCCTTGAGGACATCCCGAACGGGACACTCTTGTCGTTTCTTGAAAGGTATCGCGCCTGGAATAAGGGAGCTCCAATCCCTAATCGTCTACTTTGGAGACTGTTTCTATGTAGTGAGTGCACCGGATGTGGACTTGTTTATATAAGGTAGTAATTTTCTCACGCGTTGCGCAGTGGTTCGCGCTTGTATAGCTCTGGCGTATCCTCGCGATACCCCCGAATCAAATGAAACAACGGACCTCCGACGATTGCCTACACCGACCGGATATGCCCAGTAAGTACTACAGACCGTTCAATCTTACTTCCCGACCGTTACGGCATAGAGGATTATGCAATTACACGCTGTGTCAATTCTGTGAGAAGCTCGCGTTCTCATAGCTGACCGTCTACTAGTACGGATATACATAGCGGCAATTTCGTGTTCGGAGAGCTCTTGTTCGATGCCCCAGAGCACAACATCACGCCAATCCTGAAGCTGATAGATTTCGGGGACTTGACGCGGTAATAATGCCTAATGCCCTCCATTCAGCGTGAGGACCTGAGTATCGTCGGTTCTAACAGTGGCGCTAGGATAAGAGGGGTGCCGGGCATGGAAGCCACAGGGGAGCAGACGAACGTGTTGGACGTTGGGATAGTACGTGAATCATCTTTTGCCAACCAAGTCTAATCACCCGAATGTCGAGCTCATCTTAGAATACTTGTACACGCGAACTAATGTGCGGAATCGCAGATGATGGCAACATTAATGTTGCTTCAAACGGGCAGCAAATACGTTTCCGAAACAATATCAATCGACTTAACTGAGTTAGGAGGCAAAGAAGAGGTAGACACGCCCGCTAAAAATCTTCTTCCTGATGATTTAGATTCTCTCCCGATTGACCCGTTACCCGAAATCGACAGAGGCATGAGGTTGCTGGTTGCGGCTTGTATGGCTGATTTACCGGTGCACCGCCCACGGATAGCAGCTCTTGAAAGGCACGTCGCTGAAGCGACTAACGCGAGGCGACCAGAGCAATATCGGGATCGGCAGATAGAAACCGATAAAGCGATTTCGCAGATCATTCAATCCTGTATTTTTGACGCACAGATGACATGAGCTCGTTATGACGAGGGGTATAGTTTACGAGACCACGACTTGAATGGATTTGATACGATACAATGTTTATATATACGGCACAACCGTATTCTGTACCTAATCTAGGGAACGAATGTTTGAAAACATGCCCGCATCAATAGAGTCTTACACACTTGTGATCCTCTTTCTTATCATGCTTAGGTACTTACCACTGAGGTCAGATTCGATCATTTACTGATCACATGAATTTAAACTACTAGAATACGTGTCGTTGCCCATGCCTTTCACAATCACTTGTACTTTGCGGTCAAGTTTATCAGTTACTCGAGGTTTTCATGAACTATCTGTGCTATCTGTGCTATCTGTACTAGCTGTATTAGCTGTACACGATCGATTTGCCAATCAGGCATTCCAAATGCATTCCCGAGACGTTAGCAGTGGACTCTCGTCATACCGATCCTTGTAGATCCTTGCAGAAACGAAGCACGTTGTTTTCGAAAATCAAATCAATACTTAGGTAGACCATCTTTGAAGACATGGTCTAAGGGCTAGGGCAAATGAAGAGCTTCATCTCCTCAGAGGAGAAAGGCGCAACTCTATCACGCATGCGGATGGCCGCGACGCTCACGTGCTGCGCGAGCTCGCAGTCGAGGATGTCGCTGTACAAGCAGTACACAAAGTCCGGACAGAACTGCGCGAGGAGGATCGCGAAAGAGTTCTCGCGAAACACGCGCGCTCCACCTTCCTTGAGAAGGATCTTGTATACCTTGTAAGCCTCGTTGACCTCGACGAGTTTCTCTCGGTGGAAGTCTTGGGTCATGATGTTGGCCGGGATGGAAGGCCAGTGCTTGAAGGCGCTGAAGTGGCCGCGCGCGCACAGCACCATGGTCTCTCGGACGCACGGGTCGCAGAGAAGCATGTCGCACAGCCAGATTGCCTTGATGTAGTCGCTGCCCTTGTAGGTACCATGACCGAGGATGGGGCTATGTACGCCGTAGATTGCCTGCATGAGAATCTTGACTTCTGCCAACTCGATGTCGTGGAAGGCTCCAATGTCGGTAAGAGTGAACTCGGTCTGATTCTTGAACTTTTCTTGGAGGACTTTGGATCGGACTACGGCACATTGATGGATCGTGATGCCGTCACGGCCCACGAAAATAGTCAGAACGGCCCTAACAAGATGGTTAGCATGAATTAGGCTGTTGTTTGAGGCTGTATTTACTCATTGGGTTTTCCCATCACTTCGTCAGGGTAGTAGTGGAAGATGCGACGGTTCAGATTCTTCAGATCATCTTCCGAAAGCTGAGCCAGACGAGTCAAGTCGCGCTTCTCGCGGTCTTCAGTAGACATGGTACAGATAGGTTTCTTCTGCACACGCTGGTGGTTTCCAGTTACATGAGAGACAGTAAAACCCTTGAGCATGGGCTCAGATTTCTCAGAAATTGGCTCAGTAGCGGGAAGAGCGGTGTTAGCATTATTCAGATTCGGACCGGGACGACCTGTATCTAGGAGGAAGACGGTAGGACCCCGAACAGTGGAAAAATCGGTAGGTAGATCCTCAATCATTCTAGCTTGTCCTGATCCAAGATTGAACAAGAGTTTGCCAGGAGCTTGAACTATCTCTGCTACACGACAGTTTAGCTTTTCCGTTTGCGCAGTATGACAGTGGGGGAAACCTACGCTCCTTGTTACTATCGTTGGTATTGTTCGACTGGGCTTGACCATTGCTTCTCTCCGAATCTTGGGGAGTGCTCAGTCCGTTAGTGATGGCTCGAGAGGCATTATGGACCGCCTGGTAAACAGCTTCTTCTCGTTCCAAAAAATCGAGATCCCTGGAACGCCAGCCGTAGATGGCTTCGGCCATGGTGTATTCAAAGGGGTCGGTGCTGGGAGGTGGAATATGATATCCGTCGTTTGACATGGCGTATTCTCCTACGTTCAGTTCGAGCTCTGCAGTCAGGGTAAGAGTATCAATAAAGGCGAAGTTTAGTAACGAGAAGGGACAACCAATGACTCGAAACCATGAAAACTTCTAGCTTGGTTAACAGAGGTGGAGCGCTAGAGAGTAGCTTATGGGGTGCAGGATCAGGGTAAAAACAACGTGAGGGACGAAGAAGTAGCCTCTGTTCCGCAGAACCGAGAGAAAAGGCTAGTTGACTGTTTGAGAAGGCTGTAAGTGGTAGAAGAGCCCACTTCTCAACACAAGAACCGGTTCGCCAATCCGAAGAGATTAAGAAAGGTTTGTACGAGAGTGAGGAGATGACAGGGATCGAGTGCTACCAGGAAAGACATTCATAGAAGAAAGAATTTACCTAGAGGGACTTGTAGTTGGTAGTATGACTGATCGACGAGAGTATGGTGTGCTGAGGCTAGAGATAGAACTTCTCACAGGTAGGAAGATGAGGTTGTAGGAGTCTTGGACGAGGTTGGAGAGATATGAAGAGAGAAGAGGGGTGGAAAAGTGGGCGATAGATTATTTATCAGGGCGAATCACGCAGGCATACATCAGGTGATTAGGCAGAGACTGCTGGCAAGAGAGGGAAGGCTCGAGAGACGCCCTGAGCAGAAGGGGCAAATAAATAGGGGAGGTGGTCGCCCTCAGGCAAGTACTTTAGTGATGTCTAGCCCGGTAGAACAAGTAGGCGTGTAGTATGAGCTGCCCTAGGAAACAGGGGTACCAATACTGGGCAGTACTTCCGGGTCATTGCTACTGCCTAAGTCATTGATGAGACGTAC
The DNA here is from genome assembly GCA_002288965.1 of Xylaria sp. MSU_SB201401. Classification (NCBI taxonomy): domain Eukaryota; kingdom Fungi; phylum Ascomycota; class Sordariomycetes; order Xylariales; family Xylariaceae; genus Xylaria; species Xylaria sp. MSU_SB201401. Next base: position 10,030 of record NPFG01000685.1, read on the forward strand.
TAGAGTATGTACAAGGTCATTAGACATGTGCTGATCGTGAGACTAAAGAATCTGATCCAAAACAAATCACTTTGATCTAGCATACTTTGTAATACCTTCATGCAGTCTTGCTTGAGAGCTGCTTATCCCATTGTACATGTCGCTGTCATAGACAGCACTGATTTGGCACCACTCTTCTTGTTTATCCTTAGGCAGAACCTAGTGAAGCAGAGCATGTACAGAGACTTCAACCCTAGCCTGGTGCACAGACCCGGCCCGGAGTGCACGATGCCGGGGCATATGAAGCGGGATCACCAGGCCCGGATGAGAAGTGGTTGATTGCGGACCGGGAGACAAGCCGGACCCCGGTAAGCAAACAATAATCCCGGCACGGGGGCAATAAGTACCTTGGTAGCTTTACCGATCTGTATCAAGGGCACCTTTGATGCTCTCTGGGCTCATCGATCTGTCAACAGGCCAAGCCAGCCCTCCATTATGCAGAAGCTGCAGTGATCCACTTATGATCAAAGAAAATCCAGATTTCCAAAGGACCTTCCAGCACAGAAGAAAATGGCAGCTATTCTGAATATGTGGAATGGGTGTGGGATGTATGTTGCTACTTAGGCATCAGGCTGTCTGCAAAAGCTAGGTATTCCATGTACACGCTCCCGGGGTCTAGTAACCCCTTCAAACCACGTGTTCCTCGACGCTTCTAGGATATTTCTCGATCAACCGTTCCATTTCCTCTATCACTCAGTATTGCGTCAGTTAGGTGTCTCATCTTCCATCAGTCTTGGGGATTTCCTAGTTGTGGCGTAAGAACTTTCGGCTGTCATGAAGGCCGATATTTATGATATTGTCACGCCTACAAATTAGCATCGATTTGAAGCAGTGAGTACACACACTGCTGTCTCTAATAATTGGGCTTACATGGCATAGATCAAAGTCAGATCATCAAAATCTCCTACTGGTTCCGATCTTGGCACCTATTTGGCGATATGATCTTGACCAAACCCATACCGAGGCTCCCTCATCATGGCCAGGTCGATTACAAAGCTCGTTAGTTTATAGATATCTCTCGTATTCGTCAAGTTAACTGACGTTCGTTGTGTCCATAGCAGCAGCACGAATCGTACAAGATAACACATCCCTTACCCTTTTCCAACTGCGCATTGCCCGGCCCAATGTCGCCATGAACAAGAGTCGGCTTGATACTCCGTCCACCGCTCTGGAGTGGTCGCAACAGTCGAGGGATGACGTTCTCAAAGAAACGACCTGCAACCTGATCTAACTCAGGATCAGATCCTCGGACACTGTGCAACCACTTGATATCTGCTTTCAACTGGCGAGAGAAGTGTTCTTCCCCAAGTATCGCCCCTTCGTTGATCAAAGGCACCACGCCGTTGAGTGTCGTCACATGGAACCCGAACTTTCCACTGGGAGAGTGATAGTTCCGGTGTAACTTGCTAAAGTTCTTTTTGACTCTCGAACTCCCCACGAACGATTGAGGCGTGATTAGGTTGACTAACAATCTACAAAATTTTTCGAAATATCAGTTCTAGGAAGCACATGAATTCGATCGACCTGCATACCTTGAGAAAGTATTCGGCGCTTTCGCCGTCAACGGTGATATCGACTTTGTATCCGGATCCCCAACTGCTTTTCCCATGGGGAGTCATGGAAACGACACGACAGCCGGCTGGCAGCGTTGTAGAGCGACCGCTAGCTTGGCCGAATCACGTTGAAGATCCACCGAAAGCACAACCATACTCAGCTATTGCTGTTAAATTGCTCTCCTATTAGCGTCTTCTCCGAGTCGGAAGACCGGAAACTGAGGGACTGTAGGCATGGTCTTACATATTCCCCCTGTCGGCGCCACGCTCCATACGACATGGGCTACCATCCTTGTTCATAAATATGGGAAATGGACATGTATCTTGTGTGCTGGACCGACTAACCCACAATATTGAAGCATCACCATGTGAATGCTGATGCGAAACTGAGTGTTAAACACCCCTTTACCTCAGCGCATGGAGACGAGTTGCTAACTTTTAATGATTTACATCTATTTGATCCGGAATTCTCCAACGGATTGCGAAGTCCCTGAATAGTTAAAAGTTCCCCGACTTCCCCAACGGCTACGCATCCAGACGCAGCCGGGATCCCTGAAGAAAACAACCGAAGAAAACAAAGAGAATAGGGGCCGCAGGCTTCTTTCCAACCACGTCTGCCTATCATGCAGTCTTGGAAACTCAAAAATCAATCAGACTGAGTAGACGCCCATCTAAGAATCATCTACTGCCCACGTCACCACAAACACGATTTCATACATCAAGGGCTCAGTAACGGATCTTTCAAGGCTCGATGCAACGGGGCTGATCTGTGCTTGGTTTATCTTAGCATTAGCTTCCCGAAAAGCCTGTAATGTCCAATGCGAGTATTCACTTTTCGGATACGACAGTGGCTGTGAAAGTGTTGCACATAGGTGGAGCGGTCGGAGCGGCTCAACCTAACTCCGGCAATCATTATATATACGAGAACTTGCTTCGCAAGTTCCCTCATACTTCATATAACAATACAGAGCTTTCGATGTTATTGGCGCGTGGTCCCTCATGCAGGCGGATGGGCCATAGGTCCACTGCACTGCGAGAGAAAGCCTTCATCCGCATGTGCTTGTTGTGCACGACTTCGGGCAACCCCTATATGACGAGATGAGTCATTCCCATCTGGGGCACGATCTCGATCTCTGGAGTCCCTTAAGAATGTGTCTATGGATATAGCATGACTCAACATATCATGCCATTATCATGCCTTCAGCTTTTGAGGTCGGAAAGCCCCAGGGGCTGGCTGGCTATGTTAGTATTTCCTCGGCAGTCTCGCGATGACGCATCAACACTGAACGAGAAGTAGGCATAAGAATCGTCCCGCCGAAAGATAGCCCAAAGACTGATGAGCCAACTGAAGGCTGTTGACTTTCAGGACGCCAATCAATCAGCAAAAGTCGGAAGCGTTGACCATCGTTCCCACGAGGGGAACGGTTGTGTATATGAGCTAAACACCGACCCATGAGTCGCTTCAGCGCTCATGTCCAACTACGAATCTATCACTCATACTGTCTCCAGCACGAGTCCAAATGTTACATGTTGCAGTGAGGTGGGGCTATATAATAACCGTTAGACTGGCACAGTCTAACGGCGTCGTTTTGACTAGTGCAACATTACACTATTCCGCCTAGCTTACAACGGCTCCCGTCTTCCATTCCACGAGTTGAGGCCAGGATCTTGAGCTCTCACTATTGATGGGGATATCAACACTAACCTTGTCAATATAGAAATAAGGATCTAGGCGCCTTCTGTTCTGCCTCAAAAGTCGACGGAAGAGAAGAGCAGAATAGGTGATGATATACTATCAAATACCTCTGGCAAGACACTCTCTCCCGTTCCGTGCGGTTGTTGGCGATGCTCACGAAGAGAGCTAAGCCCTCATAGGGCAATATAACGTTGATAACGTGATGTGCGGGTAAGAGAATTGATCTGGCACGGTATTTTCTCACAGACGATTCGTGATACGGCTAGAGTTATCAAAAGCTAACATTCTTATGACATTCAGAAATATCGGGCCCGCTTCTGCGGATCTCGTCAGACGCTTTTGGCGCCTCGATCGTCTATCCTCTTACTGTGCTCCGCGCCCGACTTCAGACACAAGGTACCAGCATGTATCCGGCATGCTACACTGGTATCTGGGGTGTGGCCCAAAAGACCGTCAAGAACGAAGGGGTACGGGGTCTTTACAAAGGATCCCCAGCCAAATCTTCTCAAAGTATTTGGCGGTTGGGTTTCACGCCTCCTGCGCGCTGGGATTCAGAGCTTGGAAGATGACTTTTTAGTAAGAATGATCTTCGATGACTGCCTAGGTCCTCGAAGGCCCAATTGGATTGCTTCCGGCCTTGCAAGCTAACTTGATTCTATATACAGTGTGCCCCGGGGCTTTAGCCTTCGGGTTTGCCAATATGGCTAAAATGATCGAAGGCTGAATAGCTTCAACTTCAGTACCTTTGAGACATGCGCTTACGAACGCATCAGTGTCTTCTGGGTCGTGAGGATGGGACAGCGAACAAGTGTTTGGCATGTTTAATATACCCGGTGTACTTTTCTTTTGTATTTCTTTTCTTTTGTATTTCTTTTCTTTTATATTTCTTTTTCTTTCATATTTCTTTTTTTTTATATATATCTTTTTTTTTGGTTATCTTCGGGGTATAGCATGCAACCGGCACGATATACTGGTATCCGGGATGTAGCCTAAAAAACCATTAAGAACGAAAGGGGGTGCGAGGGCTTTATAAGGGGTCGATGCAATGCCATCGGCGGCCACGTAGGGCAGTCGAACTACGTGACCGCCTATATTCTTTTTCTTTTCTTTTTAGAGGTGAATAGTGCAATTCCCATGGGAGCGGGCAGAACGGGTGTGGGGGGCGCCAGGTGATCGAGATAGCAAGGATATTGGTATGGGGTATACCTACCCCTTATGCCGCTCACCCTGGAGAGTATTTTACTCACCAACTCCTAGGCAGATTCTTTCAGTTCACTATGCTTGAAGTATGGGCTGGCCGCCCAGCGACTCAATCGCGGTTACCCGGCACGGCGCTCAACATCGGTGTTATCTACGGTTCTCGGGTTCCCGCGGCACGAGAGGACGCATCTATGCGCCGCTGAATCTTCTTGAAATTTTTGGTCATCGGAGACACGCATCTTGCCTGCTAGGCAACTCTTTGAACTAGTGTTCAAAGCAGGGGTTTCCTAGGCGCTGTTGGTTTCTTGGTATTGGCGGTCGGATGGAGGTCGAACCTGGTGTTGACGCTGGGTTCGAATCAGCTATGGTTCGGGGCTGAGGGGAACAAAGAGAAGATGATGTGTTTTACAGGCATGGCTGGAGGAAGGTTTAAGAGATCATCGCGCAACAAGTGTACTATTACTCCCTTGCCTGTGGGCTGATCCTCTAAGCTGAAATAAACTCCATCGCGACTGATTGAAGAATTTCGGGCTCGATCGTTATGTCCGGTCGTATAGTAGTATAGTTTGGTTTCCAGCAGCCAGCCTCGGAGCATCGGAATTAAAGTCTCAGAACTCAATCTTACAAATATTTGTGGCCTAGTCGATCTAGGAACTTCCTCCTGGTCTTCGCTACTCGCGATGCTCTTTAGCTCCATGTGTAAAACTCGCTAAAGTGAAATATAGTCTTCCTTTCTTCATCCGTGTGCTTCCATCTGAGCGAGGGAATACCTTTATTCAGTCTTTCCTTATTCTCATATGTGATACCGAATCTCTCCTCAAGTATTCGAATGGCACTAACCAACTCCGTATTCGGATCCCAGAGAATGGCCTCAGACAACTTCCATGTGCGAGCCTCGTCAATGGCATCTAGTAGCATAGCTGCAAGCGCATCAAGGTTAATCTGCCTGGCTTCAAGAGGGATTCAGACCCTTTGAATCGCAAGTTGTTCCTTGCGGAAATCATGATACCAAAACAGCCAACTATCGGCACTTTCACAGATGCTTCCGTGGGTCTGAGGTGGCGCTCCCGTTCCTTACTAATGGCTTCTGTGCTAGATATTGCTCTGTTTCTACGTAGTCCTCTTTGGTGAGTGGCTTGCCAAACTCAGCTCCCGCTAGATGTCGGCATATGAGCAACTGTTCAGGGGTCGCTCCCCAAAAGCTACCGTTGAAAGGTGATCTGAATTTCGTAGTTTAATTTCAAATTTATGCATTTGGAGCTCGACCTTTGCTTGAAATGAAATGAAATAACTTGTTCCGTTGAGAGAAGTACGTGTGATCTCGTTAGCTAGGTAATCTAGAAGTCTAGGTAAGTCACTGGTCACCTTTACAAGAACGATGATAGATAGGGGAAGCTCTTTCACATCCAGCAAACAGCTGATGAACTAGATACCGGTCTACAAGGGAAAAGTTAATCAATCTGTAATTAATTAGAAATTCTCTTAGTATTTGTGTAAATATCGTCTCTTATGAGAGCCGATTCGGGATCTGTATGGCGCGAATAGGAACACGT
>NPFG01000686.1:0-16018 GCA_002288965.1 Xylaria sp. MSU_SB201401
AAACCTTTCTAACGATACCTGCTATTATTTTTAGTGTTACCTATAAATTAAAAACCCCTGATATACCGCTCATACTATTATATAACAGGTCTGTTATAGTTTTTTCAATTAAATAATTAATAACTAAATAAATAAATTATTAATTATATAATAAAAAATCTTTATAAATATATTTTATTATAAATAATAAGAATGTCTTTTTATATAATTAATAATATTAGTAATAGGCTAATTATCCCACTTTAAAAATATAAAGCTTGTTAAATATTTTATACAGTTAATAATATTCTATATAAATTATATAGAAAAATATTAGCACGTATTACATATTAGTTAAGTTATTTAAAGTTTAAGTAAAGTGGTAAACAGGTAACCGTATAAGCTATCTCTTATTACAGGGTACTGCTAAGAAAAAGTGACTAACCAGGGTGGGAGATGCGTTATAATAATTAATATAAATAATATATATATTTTTTTTTCTTTTTTATTAAATAAATAGAAAAAATCCACTTTCAATACTGATTGGCAGCTACTTTTAGCAATTTTACCTGATTTTATATAAGCTTTTAACTAAAATAGGTTAGGGTGGCCCGTAGCCCTGTGGCCCGGGACCCCTGCGGTTAACTTATTCCTGGCGGAGTTCATCTCGGAATACCGGACGGACGCACTATTTCGCACTACCGACGAGAAAAAAAAAACATTTATTATGCCAGACGATGCCATAGTCAACGACATGAATAAGGGGGAGATGGAGACATATAGTGTATTACAACTTGTCGGTCTGGCTGTTTAGGTAGGCTTCGAGGTTGGGTGACGTGGTTATTGTCGATATAGGTCGATTGATATATGTGGGTATTAAATGAGGGACACACCCATCCCTGTTGCGTGGGGTTTAAAAAATCAGTGAAAAGATTGCGCACTTTAGGCCAGCTGATTCTTTAAGTGATTGAGCCCATCTGTAGAGGCTACAGATGAAAGCTTGAAAGTGACTACGCTCTCGACTAGTATTTAAGTTCAACGGCCCTGAGTTACTTGGGCTTGAGTTTCATCGAATGGAAAATATTTGTCCTTAAAGCTTTTAACACTGGCGAGGAATTATAATGATTTTAAGTATCTAGCACAGGTGAAAGGAAACATAATATCAATGCTACTATAGATTGAGCTCGCGATATCAAGTTGAGGGCGAAATGTTGTTGAAGAACAGATGGATTGTAGCAGGAAGAACAGAACGAAATCTCGGCCGCAATTATGAAAGCTGGCGCATGTTAATAGGAGAACAAATTATCTCAAAGTTTTCCGAAAGACCCAGTAACGGTGATGAAGGTAATAGGGGAAGGGAGCCGCGACTAGTTTGCATGTATGGCTAATAGCCCCTATAAAGTGCTAGGTTAGATTCAGGAACGGCATTGTGTTCCTTAGGAACTCGATTACAGTGGAGGAAACTCATTGTAAAGATGGCTCGACATAGAAAATAAATATTACTACTAATTACATACTAAACATACAAAACGCACTCCCATTAATTTATTTTACTTTCTCTCCTTTCATAATCTTGATCATATCCATCCAAGGTGAAAGTTTCAAGCAGAAATGGCCCAGTTTGAAGGAGGGTGGAAGCCATCTTCCTCGAGACCAGCCTCGGCCTTGCCCAGAGGGTAGCCGGTCACCTTCCACTTGCTGCTGAGCACGAGATCGTCCGTCATCTTCAGATCCTCGCCGAACTGCCTCCAGACGCGGGTCGTGAGGCTGTCGAACCGCCGTTCCACGAGCTTCTCCCACCCGCCGTAGCGTTGCACCGCCAGCTTGGCCGTCCGGAGGTGCTTCCCAGCGACCTGCACAAGCACCTCGCGGGGCGCGGCCTCGTAGTTGTGTCGGTGATGTCCCGTTCCGGCTTCACTCTCTGCGAGTCCTGAGTTTTGAGTGTTCTCCTTGCTGGGGAGTAGTGACGGAGGGAGACCAGGGCGCGACGGGATCCGGCGGTTCAGCCCGTACATACTACCGCGCACGCGCACGGAGCCACTGGCCACAGAGAACTGGTCATCCTCATCATCCTCATCGTCATCCACGTCAGTGTCTACTAGCAGCTTCAGCAGGTCCTCGTTTGCCGTGATGGCCTTCTTGAAGTATGTTCGGGCGAGCGTGGCGTCACGCTTCTTGAGCAGCGCGTTAGCGTTCTCCGCAGTGCTCTTCTGTGCGTAGAAGTGTCCCGTGCTGGTATACAGGCTAGCCAGCAGCTCGTATACAGAAAGAGTCTGTTTGTGGCGCGGTCCGTGGGTGCGGCGTAAGTTGTACACGATGTCCTCGGCGAGCTGCAGCGCCGGCACGACCTGTCGGTCGTCGGCCAGGGAATCGGGCTTGTACGAGGCGCACGCCGAGACGCAGCTTGACGTCCGAGCCCCAGTTCTGTGTGCCGCGCTTCTCCCACAAGCTCTCGAGCAGCCAGAGCAGGCGTGGGCTGTCCTTCTGGTCACCCAGCAGCGAGATGAGCTCGTCGAGCTCGGGCAGCGGGCACCGCGCCAGGTCGATCTTGTTGTTGTTGCAGATATCGAATACTTCACCTAGGATTGTCTGCGAGAGCGCCAGCATTGCTTTGTTGGTCTCCTCGTCAGCTGGCGCTGTGCGCTTGTACGCACCCCGACCGGCCATCATTAGACATAGCTGGAAGCCGAGGGTAATCTCAGTGGGGTCGTCGAGACCTTCGTGAGCCATTAGGAATCCGTAGACGACCTGCGTCAAGCCGAGCGCTTCCTTGTACTTCTGGTTGCTTACGTACGCCTTGAGCTCCGCAACGGCTGCGCGCGCGGCCGAGGCCACAAAGTCCTTCGGCTGGTTGCGCTCGGAGAAGTATCCGAGCAAGATGCGCACGAAGCCGCGGATTGATGACTTGTTACTGGACTTCTCGACCACGCGCGTCTCGGTCGTAGTGAAGTACTCTAGGACCTGCCGCTCCACGAACTCAAAGTCCTCGGCACGGCCACTCCGAAAGTGGATCTGTCGCAGGCGCGCACCTAAAAGGATGACGACGCCAATCTTGGCTTTCATCTTAATAGAAGAGACCAGGCGCTCGTAGAACAGGAACTCGGCCAGGATCTCCGCCATGTAGCCCGCGACGCTACCGCCGCCGGCTCGGGCACGGAGGTAGTATTCGAAGGAGGCGATGAAGGCGAAGCAACCCCGCCCGGCCTTAGTCACATCGAAACCAGCACTCTTAGAGATCTGCTTGTAGATCACCTGCATCTTGAGCTCGCGCACGAGCTGCACGCCCTGCGACACGTAGTACTCAGAGAAGACAGACGCTAGGAACCGCGCCGTCTCGATCATGGCCTTGGTCGAGCTCGTGCTGAGCACGCTGTCAAGGGTCAGGCTATGCAGCTCCTTGATCGCCTGTTCCGTCTTCTGCTGCTTGTGGTAGAGCACCACGAGCTCCTTGAGTGTCGAGAGCGTCGTCTCGTGGGTGGCAGAGTACGATTTCCGGATTTCCGTGTACCGCTCGTACGTCATCGCCGTCGCCTTCTCGAGGGTTTCCTTGGTCACCTTGGTGGTTTCAGTCGAGGAGCTGCTGCTCTCGGTGACCTGCTTCATGTAGAGCGAGCGCAGCGTGTGCTTGCTGCGTTTCACGATGGTTGTCGACACCGTCTTAGAACTGGCGTGCTTGAGGACGCTGTCGTAGTACGCAATGGCCTCGTACTGGTACCGCTCGCTCTTGGTGCACACTTCGGCGAGTGAGACGGTCACGTTGATGGACACCTCGGATGACTCCCCGAAGTACTTGACGCAAGCTGCGCGGATCTCCTTCATGATCGTGACGTGCTCTTGGATATCGACCTGCGTCTCTTCGATGACGCGGTAATACCGCTCAAGCGTCTTCTGCACGAACACGGTGTCCTGGAACACCTTGTACTTGGTCCCGAACTGGCAGAAGGTGGCGATGATAGATTTCAAGTAGTCTAGGGATTCGGAGTAGCGCTGTAGGTCGTAGTAGTACTCGGCTACGACTATGAGGGCGCGCAGGGCGTTCTCGTGGCAGATGCGTGCGCCTTTGTTCAAGGTCACGATGATCTCGGAATAGTACTCGATCCAGTAGCCGTGCGTTAAGTGGTGGCTTCGGCAGATATCACCCAGAGCGTACAAAATGGTGATAGTCTCAATATGATCCGGGCCGTAGAAAGACCGGTACTCGACGAGTAGCTCCTGGTAGAAGCTGATGAGAACACTGGTAAGCTCGTACTTGGTGAGGAACTCGATGTAGAGCTTCCTGAACTTCACGACATCGACGTCGTCAAACTTGCGAGCTTTGCGGTGGACGCGGTAGAGGCGGAGGTAGAGTTGCTCGACCTTCTCGTATCGCTTCTGGTTGATGTAGGCCTTGGCTAGGTCGAGGACTAGTTGTACGCTCTCTGAAGAGAATGAGGCATCGAGGCTGACACTTTCGATAGACTCCGCGAAGAATGAAGCCCAGGTTCGCTTCAGTGTGGTCTGGATGACAGATACTGCATCGGACCACTGCTCTTGCTCAATGTACATCGAAGTCAACGAGGTGCTGAGCTCCATGGTGGTAGTAGTCACCTCTGTCTCCTCTGACGAGAATGATGACTCGAAAACTTCTCGGATGACGCTCTCGCTAGCAGTAGTTGTTGTGGTCGTAGTGGTTGTCTCAGAAGACTTTTTGACGAGCACACTAGAGGTGGTAGCAATGTGCTCGACGATCTCCTTGAATACACTGCTTTCTTCCTTGTGGGTGGACTTAAACCACGACCAGCACTGCTGGAAAACAGTCAGGGAGAGAGAAGTCAAATTCACCGTCTTCATGCACACGGCGATCTCCTTCATCAAGAGGATGATGGACTCGAACATGGAGACCTGGTGAGCCGAGTACTCGTTCCAGCAGCTGATAAGCACCGCTGAGGCCTCTTCGTCCCGCTTCTGCGTGTGCAGGAAGGAGGCGTACTGGAGCATCACCTCGATCCGCTTCTCGTGCCATTCGACGACAGAGGTGCTCTGGCAGTGGTCGCTGAGCTTGAGCCACAGCTCCACGTAGATTTCTTCGGCGTTGCTGAAGCGCCCGAGCTTGACGAGCTCTAGGGCGAACTTGATCATGTTCTCTACGTGGGTGATGGACCAGGTTTCCTCGGTCTCTTCCTCGTAGCCGAAGAGAAGGCTGTCGAAGCCTTCGACTTCTTCCTCGTGGGTGCGCTTCTTCAGCATTACGTCGAGGTGTCTGCCGATATCCCCGTCGTGAGACCCGTGTTCCTCGTGAGATCCAGTGGTGATCTCCCGGATCTTGATCTGGATCTCCTTGACTTTGGTCTCCTCCTTGATTGAGATGTACAGTTTGGACAATGCCTCGTAGACTTTGAGGACCTCGGTCGACGTAGCTCCGTACTGATGAGTGTAAGAAGAGATCAGAATCTGCAAGATCTCTTCGCGATACGTCATGATGGTCGTGCGCTTGGTGGTAACCAGTGTCTCTGAGATATGAAGGAGTGTGTTACAGCAGGTGACGACAAGTTCCGACTGGAGGCCGAGCACAGTCTTGCCAATCCTGACTACCAAGGCGTACCACTCGACGGCGTCTGGGTAGCGCGACAAAACAGTCTCGTAGTACGTGGCGATTGTGATGGCTGATTGTAGAACGGTGGGATGCTCGAGGCCGAAGAGTTGCTTCCGGACGCGGTACGCGATGGTGAACAGTTCGACCACCTCGTCGTGTAAGTATTGCGTGACCCACCGGTTCGCCTCCAGCAGAGCGAAGCTCACAGAGCTGGGGAATACGGAGGCAAACTCGGGCGGGAGCTGCAGGTCACCCTGGACCTTGTACAACGACGAAAGCTTGAAGTGAATCGCCCAGTACCGGATCGTGTACTCAAGCAGGTAGTGGGATGAGATTCTCTTGTCCACATCTGACGAAGGGAGGAGATCCAAGCGAGGCTCATCCATATCCCGCACCTGCTTTGTCGCAATCCCTAGGAGGCGAATGAGAAGATCCTTGTGTCTGTCTTTCAGATGAAGAGATACGTCCGAGTTATCAGGGATGTTAAGGAAGGCCTGTTTGATGACCTCATGGCGCAGTGTAATCAAGCCTTCTGCGGTAACAGTGAAAGCAGAGATGCTATCGGTGATCTGGCCCAGAGGAACGGGTCGTCCACTGCCGACTCCTTTGGGGTCAACCCGAAGAAGGGCCTCCAGTTCACTGATGAAGAGAGGTCGTTTGGCGGCAGACAGAATGGAAATGACGGTTTTACTATCATTGTCGAGTTTGGCGGTGCCTAGGAGTTTCTGCACAAGCTCAGACACGGTCTTGGGGGGTGCCTTCACAAGAGCCTCGTAGCCTTTGCCAAAGTCTACTGGAGTCTTGTACTGCGCTAGATAAGTGACCAAGAGATTAGCGAGAAGCAGGGACCCGTCTGTAATCGTCAAGAGGTTGTCGACAATGCTGCTCTTCTCGGCAACATCCCTCTCCACGAAATGGGGGTTTCGAGAGAGGCCTTGCTGAATGATGATGTGAAGGTCGTCGTAGATGTTGTCGAGCGACAATTCCACAATTTCCATAGACTTGGCAGCATGTACGCCAAGGGGCTGAGAGAACAGAAGAAGCCGGAGGTGAGACACATCTTGTGCGATCGCTTGAAGCTTCTCGCTTATTTTCTTGCCGGCGGGCTTGAGGCCTTCCATCTCATCAAGACCATCAATTATGAGAGCAATTTCTTCATCTGCGCTGCTGTTGCTCAACGCCTGTCGAAGTGCCTCCCATAGTCTTTCTTCTTGGGCCGCAGTCGAGGATAGCGACTTGGACTCTGTGAAGGCTTGGAATACAATTATGAATAGGTCTAGATCACCGATTCGTAGGGATAGTAGTTGGAATAGAAGAGTCTTCAACATGGAAAGACACGTCGCTTGCGCAGAAATGCTCGAGTCTGTAACGCTTGTTAGGGCTTGTTTGATCGCGTATACTATGGTTCGTCAACTTACTGTAGAAGAAATTCAAGATAGGCACGACTCGGCCACCAATAGGCCGCTGCAGTCTATTAACCACCCAATTGGCGAGGGTCGTTTTCCCGGAGCCTGATGGCCCTTCAATGAGCAACACCTTCTCCTCCTGCTTGAAGAATTGGTTCAAGTGGGATTGGAACCAGATGCAGGTGTAGTCTTCTGGGCGACTTGTGAGACTAATGTGATTGGAAGACAGGAATGCAAGAACCTTGTCTTGGGGGGCAAGCCACTCCTGAAGAGTTTCAATTTGGATGGTTTCGCCATATCCTTGGGTTCGGAGCTCGAAATTCCAAATCTCATGCTCACAGTGTTGCACTTTTGAGCGGTAGTTCGCAATGGAGCTACCGAAGAGTGCGTAGATATCCAATCGGGTCGACTGGCGGGAACCATGAACAGCACTGTAGTAGCTGATGGTAATACCAGAGACAATGGCGAGAAGCTCTGAGAAGGCTCTAGCCACACCTTCCATAATTGAAGGAGCAAGGCGAAGAGCATTTTCAGCCCTCAGTAATGGTGACAACTCGAGACCAAGTTGGTAAAACAGGTCGAACGCCGTTTGTAGGGCTGTGGCATTCTCGTAGCCAAGCTGTTGTCATATCAATACTATGTCATTATAAAAATACAATAAAATGAAGCTTACCTCGAGCAAAGTGAGACACTGTCCATAGAGAAGATTGGACGCTGCTTCAGTCTCCGGTGTGAAAGATTCGATAGCTTCGCCAAGTCGGTTGACTTGGCCAGCAAAGTAAGCTGCAGAAATGAGAACTCGATCCCAGGACCCGCCCTTATGAGGCAGTCTAGCCATACGCTCGTGCTTGATCCAATCCACAAGACCAGAGTGAGACGTATCAAAGGCGTAGATGCCTACATTGGCACCGAGTTCCCGCTGACACCTATGACGAACAGAGGCATACTGATCTCTGACAACGTTGATGCTAGAGTGTTGTCCACTCGTAGCACGAATTACATTAGAGCGTCGACCTACAGTGAAGCGCTTGGCTACCTGAATGCTATCCCCCACCGAGGCTGGTGGTTGAATAGCTAGTGGAGAGTCGACAGCGGAAGAAATTTCATTGCGTACTTCCCCCTTCGAATTACCATTCTGTAGATTGGTAGGCTCAGGCGTCCTCTTGCCCGCCTCCTTGGAGGCATGGCTGCGGCCTAGTTGAATATGTTAGTAAACCACTGGGATCTTTGGCGAAGGAAAGAAAAGAAAAGAAAGGCGATGTACTCGTACCTGATGATCCTCGCAAACCCAACATTTTTCTCAAACTTGGCATTAAACCAGAAAATCCACAAGAATAACTCCTTTTGTACTTCAACTTGGGCAACCTTACCCTCTCGAACGGCTGTATTAATGGCAACAAAGATGGGATGTTCTCTCAGCTCAGGACAGAGGGACCGGCACCCTTATATACGCCATACACATAGGAAAACATACATACACAAGAAATGCACGTTACGTCTGGATCTAGACCCTGGACTCTCGGCCGACGGTGCTGCCGGCAGGTCAATACTATTGGGGACCTAAGAGCTTGCCTGCTGCCTCATGCGGACAAGGGGCCGGTATGATAGGTACACAAGCCAAGCTGAAATGTAAGAGCTGGGGTACATCACTTACGCACATCACGATGGGCCCCTATCACAGTGTCACCAAGCCTCAAGGGGGACAGCAACAACACATCCCCTTTGCAACTACCGCGACTGACGCGATGAAGTTCGTTGGAGAGATGTATATGACGTGCATCACAGCGCTGGTCGTGATGATCACAGGTAATCTGTTTGCCCTCTAATAATCGTGGACTATCACTCTATCATGCTAGATATGTAGGTTCGCGTTAGCATCGTCCCGTTGCTCTTCGAGACTATGATTACAGTAAGTACGCAGATACACTACCCGTTCGTTTACAGCAAAGCACAGTATAGAGGACCCTAGCTTCTCCAGTCTCGACAACATGCATGCTGCTGGGCCATCTGTCATCCACGGGGTCGGTAGATGCAAGTGTAATGGTATGCATTACATAGACATAGCCTGTACAACGAGTGAGGTTGCGCAAGGGTCTCTGATAACCCACGCCAAGCTTCGAGGCCTCTGCAGCGCAGCTGCCCGGTTGGCCCGACCGACGCCT
Source organism: Xylaria sp. MSU_SB201401 (assembly GCA_002288965.1). Taxonomy (NCBI): domain Eukaryota; kingdom Fungi; phylum Ascomycota; class Sordariomycetes; order Xylariales; family Xylariaceae; genus Xylaria; species Xylaria sp. MSU_SB201401. The sequence continues at coordinate 9,120 of NPFG01000686.1, forward strand.
GACGGCTAATGAAATGTCAGGCGCGGTATACGAACCCTTGCCGGATTCGGCGACTTGAATCCAGCTAAAAGAGGATCCTGCCTCCAATATATGCGCGGTTTGCAGGGCCTTGCCTAATGCGGTGGCTCGACGCCAGCTGAACTGGCTGGAGGCTAGGTGGGGGTGTCAGATGAACAAGGGCATCTGTCTAGGGATACTCCATCCTACAATTTGTATAATACCGCCGTATGCACAAGGTAGATAGTAAAACCGCTGTCGGCTGCTGTATCTTTTGTTTAAATTGACGCCGGTAGGGGTGGCTTGTTCAGGTCCGGACGAGCTGAGAGCACTAATTACATCTCCAGCTGTGCTTCTTCAGCGCTGAAGTTTGGCGCTGGGGAGTCCGTGCCTCGGATATTAAGGCTTTGTTATCATAGCTGTACTCTTCTATATCCCTACTATGTTGAAGAGTAACCGAAATTCGTCAACCGTTGCTTGTAGTAGATCATGTCGGTTCAGTCGTGTTCATGATGTCAAGCGTTAGGCTACGATGGCTTCACCTGAACCATATGTCTTGGCGCATGGAGATGCTTAACTTAAGCAGGTAACCCAGTCTTCAGCCCTATTAATTTAGCTCCCTCGCGTAACTTAAACAGGCACCTAACTAGCCTATTCTGGTTTCAACACTTTGTGGTATTTGGCTAAGGTTAAGCGGTTGACGACTCCGCCCCAGCGCCTATGTTCCCTAATACTTTTCGTTCTGCTGTACCCACAGAATACCTTTTCCCAACAAAGAACTGAAGATTATACAAGTGAAGCAAGCGCGCGATATGTGTAGAAAAATACGGGTAAAGGGGCGGAAGAAGGGCCAGAGGAGGACCTAAGACACTGATTAAGTCACAGATGCCTGGCTCTCGGCTCATCCTAGGGTAGTAGGACCCTTCGGAAGCCGGGGTGACCACCCTTTTCCAATATCATACTTGGCAACGTTGATATCTTTCTCACGGCTATTTGTTTAGAGAGCGACAATCAAACTACAGCTGTTCAAGTGATATTAGTGTATAGGACTATATAGAGTCAGTTTGACTCTCCCCTCGCCCGGACTGAATGGTTTTCAACCAGTATGAACAAGAGGAACTTTTTGAGTCTCGGAATTCAATATGCACGATTCGATGTTGTAAGGATACACAGTCATGAAGTCATTTACCCGACTCACCCCGTATGAACGCGCAGTCCTTCCGTCATCACATGAATACCCTCAGTAGAACAAGTTTTGATAGGGTTAGTATTCAACCTCTCCTTTGTCTTGCAAGCGAGAGGCAACATCGATAGACATTCAGCTAAAGCTGACCGTCGCCTGCAAGATGTTGATCCGCTCTATGCTTTGTGGGGTACCGATGCGGTTATATTCTTCTCCCGTACCGGCGGGTGCCGCTAGCTCCTTATCATCGCCGATCCCGCACTCTAACACTAACCAATGAATGGATAACATGAAGCTAAACACTACGTAGGTAGTCTGCTTTCGACGACTGTGGTATTTGTTAAGGTGGAGAGGAGACGATCAATGGACCTAGTGAATCTATCTACGGGATGCGGTATAAAAAATGTCTCCAAAACTGGTCCACTACTAGAACACATAGGTGAAGCAGCGATTGTCACGATACTACATTAGGAGCAGAGGCACAGTCCAGTAGTCTAGATGTGGTTTAAGGCCAATTACCGACCAAGTCTATTCGATGCGCATGGCCCACCAGAAGGGCCGCCTTGCCGCGACGAATAACTCTCGTACGCGCATGTTCAGCATTAGTTAAGTCCAAAGCGTTTAAGATAACTTACGTCAACCAGTTCGAGGGGCGCATCTCTTTGGAAAACATTTTGCCTAAGCTTAAGATACGTTCATGTTGCATTAGAGCTCGAGAATTTCTGCATGTACGCAGATCATCTAGTTCATAATACCGAACGGTGGGAGGTCGGGCCAAAGTCGGGGACCAGTGGTCGCCGACCACTATTCCGCCCACGAAAGGGAGCAAGTATTACATAAGAAATCCTCTCGGTAATGGTTTTGGGAGATGTATTAAGTTCGTATGACGTTTATATCAATACAGCTAGATATATTTTTTATAATTCTGGCTTAAGAGCGCCTAACGAGTAAGCATGAACTAAACCGCGGGAACTACCGCTGTCCCGTCTTACAACGACTCAGGGGGATTGTGTCAAGGTTGCAATGCATCGGCTTTCTAGCATTATGCCGGGGTCTCTAGTCTTTCTGATATTGTTTGACAATCGAATGATTACGGAATTTTTTTCTCATTGATAACGGCCAGACGATAACTTACAAGGATTTCTTTGATTTAATGCCTAAGCGCCGACCTACTAAGAGGTATCGTGTACCCATGGGTTGACCCTAGCGGAATCTGTTGGTTTCAATAATTCACAGCTACCCGCAAGAACAGTTTCTTGATGCGGCGTTATTATCTGAGTAACTCGAGAACCATCCCCACAAGGCCGAACAATCAACGAAGGAAGTCCAATTCCGTATGCTATTAGTTTCCGGATTGGTGATACGATCACGAGAGTTTGTTTAATTGAACCTTATTCGTCTGAAATCGCTTGCGAGCTTGGCTTCACGCAACTCGATTTCCCTATTCCACATGCATTGCTACAGAGCTTTCTTGGACGATTCGTTCTACTAGGTCGAATATGTGATCCACCACGGGCTCGATCAATACGAGTCAGCCTTGCGTAATCTCGTGGTTGCACGGACGCCGTTCTGTTCGGGTACTTGTCTATATCTCGAAAGGGAGGCCTCGAATATTTGCCGCTTCATGGAGCACTTGTGCCTCCCTCCGTCACATTACCTCACACCACGGCGCAATCGATCACAGCATTGAGGGAGCCAAGCGGGCCTAGGAGCGGAGGCGGTATAAAGCATGGAAGCCCTGACTTGCGCCATGCCAGCGGTGAGGCATACTTCGAAGCTGCACTCGGGGCTTTGAGTCTCCGGTGATCCTGTGACAGGAAACTACGAATCTATCAAGGCTATGTCTGACGAGGGGGGCTGCGACAGATTATTTAATTCGATGCTTATCCCTTCAATCCTGCCTGTGCACTCATGTTCTTCATAGCGCTCATGGGACCTCCGTATTGTTCGACAAAGTCATCCACGGATTCTTCTATCCACAACATCCTTAGTCAAACGCATGATGATGCAACGTGTTACTTTGGGCTCCCATATTTGTCGGCAAGATATTGCTGACATGCTGGAGGAGGCAAGGAAGGTAGTTGTTATGACTTGGGCGGGGATAAGTACCTCCGCAGGAATACCGGTAACCCCCGCCCCCTCCCCCGGGAGCCCGATGCTCACTCGACTAGTTTCGATGATTGACGTAAAATAGGACTTTCGATCCAAGAACGGGCTTTATACAACGGCCGGAGGGTTCCTTGGAACTGCAGCTTCAGAATATTGTGGCCGTCGACTCAATACTCAGGATCTCTGTCACTCGAGCGTGCTTTCTGATCAGCGCATATGGCTGGCATTCTACAAATTATGTAGGCGACTTTGGAATGAAGCGAAGAAGTGCGAGCCAACAGATACGCACAAGTTTATCCGCAATCTGCGCGATCTCAACAAGCCCACGCGGGTTTACACCTAGAACATTGATCAACTCAAAGAAAAATTTGGTCTTTTCGGTTGATCTTATGAAAGACTTAGGGACGAAGAACAACGGCGAGAAAGTCGAATGCGTGACCCTCCACGGAGCTTTACACGAATTGCGATGTTCCCTCTGTATAGAGTGGGACTGTGATTCTTAGGCCCTTGACTCACAGGGCAAAAGCCATCACTGCTGCCGGAAAACTTCCGTCTGACGAAGGGTGGCGAAATTGAGTCTATATTTTAGTTACGAAGAATCACAGAATATACATTCCAAGTCGAGAGCTGCGGAAATGGAAGGAGTGGTATGGTAAGATAGTTGAATTGAATACAGTTGAGTACGGTTACGTGCTATTCGATACGTCGCTCGACACGATCCCAATGGCCTCACTCGATCCTGAGAATGTTACGCTTCACTGTCTCTCCGGATGACGAACATGAAACTTCACAGAGAGGTCGTGGTCTAGAACAGACACGCCAGCTGCAATAGGAGATTCATTGCATTTTGGTTCTATCCATTGACCACCGACGGGTTCAATATAAAACTGAAGAGCCAGCAAGGCACCAAGTACCGTAATCTCTGTACTGGCGAAATGACGACCGGGGCAAAGGACGTGGCCACCACCAAAAGCTCGAAACGTCAAACGGCTTTGGCCCTTTTTACCCGGCGAGGATTTTCGTGCAAATCGCATATGGTCAAAGATTGTTGAACTCTCTCCCCATGTAGCGATGTCGTATGATGCACTGGTGCAGGAATCATCAATATGTTTCCCTTTTTGAGAAGGAAACCGTTGGTTGTCACATCCTCCATCACCATGCGTGGTGAAGCATTGACAGCTCGGAAGCGTAACATCTCCTGAAAAGTACTGAGGAGGGTGGGACACGACGTGCGGATGCAAGTTAAATCAATGCAATGGGTATTGGTCTCGGTATCAATCTCAACGAAAGTCTATAGCTCGTGGCGAATATCTGATAAGACCTCGGGGTTGGAGAATATGTGGAATAGAAACTACCATGCGGTGGGAGCTATGTTGCCTAGAGTCGCAAACGTATAACAAAGCTCTCCTCGAACGATGTCTTCAACGGGAAAGCCGTACTCAGATCTGGAACACAAAAGTGTCAGTATTGTTAGAGACAGGTGAGAATGTCCCAAATGTGGTTGCTTGCGACTTAATCACAGGCTTTGGGCGGAAGTTGATAGGGTGCATACTTGCGAACATCGTGGCGAAGTTTCACGAGCTTGGATCCTTCTTCAAACCCTCCATTCCTCATATATTCAATCATGGCAGATGCACAAATCTCTCTAGCTTTCAAAGCTGCTTTTGACAGTAGCGATGGCAGTGATGAGATGGCAAGATTCACGAACTTCGCTTCGAAAATTCTACGAGACCGTGGTCAGAACAGCCAGTCTCAATACTCCGGAGTCCTCAATGGTCACTTCCATTCTGATATTCGTTCTCGAGCACGATTGATAGAGGAAGCAGACGTCTTGACTTACCTCCATGCCGCTTTGACCTTTAAGTCTCGTAGTGAGTTCTGTGGTCCATATATGGATTCTGCGGTGGCTCGAACGACTGCGCTCCTTGTCCATTCCCAGAAGCCAGTCGTAGTCTTGCCATTCCTTGCTAACGACTTTATATCATCCGAGAAAAGTTCAATGGATCTCCTATTAATAGCATCGAGATCTTCGCCAGGCCCCAAAGCGGACGTCATACGGCGAACCCAACTTGCACTATATCCATTATAGTCCGTGAGCCCCTAGTGCATCATCTCGAGTGACTGTTTGCTCATCCCAAGGGCTTTGCCGGCACCCGAAGAGAACGGTGAGAAGGTGAGAGTACGCCACTGCTTTTGAGCCGGAGGAATAAGTTCTGGTGAGCTCACAACATAAATTCGAGCAAAGGGTAAATGAAGTGTGAACATGGGAAGATGATATTTGTTTCTATAGGAGTACTTGAATCAGCGAAACTACATGGACAAAGAACGTGGTGTGTATACCTGAGCGTGACATAGTATTGTGTCTTATTCCAGATTATACCAAGTAGGGGCTCAATGAGCGGGAGTGACATCGCAACGGCAGGGGATTCCCGAACATTTTGGGTTGAGAAGAGAAGAACGCGAAGGAAAATGTATGTAGAGGCGAGAAACCCAGCGAGTATGGTTATTTCAAATGCCATATTCATCAGACTATTGCGTGCGACAATAGGCGATCATGAATTAGTGTTCTAACACGGGAAGGTCAAGAAAGGACTGGGGGCATCGGGAATTACAATACAGAAGCAGCGTGGGGATGATAGAAAAGATGCGCGGGGGGGGGGGGAGGCGCAAAGGCCAGCTCAACACTTCATCTTCTAGCAAACAACTGGCCACAGTTTTGTGGCGTCTGAATGGAGACTGACACACCAGTCTCACAGCTGTTGGCTCTACTTGACGTGTAAGATTCCTTTGTCAATACAGTGATTCGCAGTGTGGTTTTACGAGATCTTCCAGTACGAATTCATACAATCGATGAGCATTTATGATAAACGCCTGTATTTCTGTTGAGCAATGCTATTTCTACTTCTGCACATTGCTATCTTGTTCTCCATAGCCGATAATAATCATGGGATTCTCCGTATATCCCTAGAATAGCTGGTGCCTTCTGCTATATCTTGTTGGCTTTATTAAACTTTATTTGATCACAGGATGCTATTCTGATCCTGCCAGACGCCGGTACCTTATCCACGCGTGTTCTCATCATATGTCGGGATATAAACTCACGAAGTAAGTTAAATGCAAGGGCCCCGGGCCATACTCTCACAGGCTACCTTAGCCTAATATAGTTAAACCATTATATAAAATTGGGTAAAATAGCTAAAAATTAATAATACCAAATTAGTATTATAAACAGAATTGATTATATAATTTAATTAAAAATTAAAAAATTATATAACGCATCTCTTATTTAAATAATATACTTAATTAAATAATACACTTTTAACCTTATATAAAATACTATATAATAAACCTTAATAACTTTATTAATTTTATAGCTATAAATATATAATTTAAAAATTTAGGTTATTAACTTAAAAAGTTATATAAATATATTTTTATTAATTTTACTATTATTTTATTTAATACATCTCCTATCCTTATTAGCCACTTAATCTAATTAGCTACTTTTTAGACCTTTATATACACATCTAAAATAATCTAATAATAATATATATAATTAATTTAAACTATATAGAATTCTATTTGCTATGATAATTTTATAACTTGATTT
>NPFG01000687.1:0-16010 GCA_002288965.1 Xylaria sp. MSU_SB201401
TATTTATATAATATACAAATTAGTTAAAATAAATATAAATATACTTTACTTTTACTATATACCTAGATATAAAAGCAGTGCTAACAATATAATAAATAGCTATATTTATAGCTTAATAAAAAAATAAAACAAGAAAAGCTATAGTTATAAAAATAGTAATACGTAATTTAAAACTATAATATAGCATCTATTTAGAAAGATTAAAAAAAGGCTATTTTAAAACTAAAAAGAAAAAAGTAATAAAAAGGTTTATTATTTATAGTATTAAGACTAGCTACCTATATAGTTTAACAAATTTATAAAAAATCTTATAATATCTTAGGCTAAATAAAAGTTTAGATAAATACTGCGGTATAGTCTATTTTTATTAAAAGAAACGCTACGCCTAGGCATTCTACACTTACAAAATGCTACTATAGTCTAATTAGCTATAGAAACTAGTTTTTAATTAACCTTCCTATCGTATAAATTTAATATCTTTAAAAAACAAAAAAAGGGAAAAAGAGAATAGAGGGTAAATCTAAGCGTCTCTTTAATTACAAGAACTTTATTTTTGTAATTAATAAATTTCAAATAGTATCTAGCTGTAATATTCTTTTTTAATATATATAATATCTTAATATTATAAGTATATAATATTTACTATATTTATACTAATCTAATTAGATAAATAAAAAGAATTATTAGTAGGCTTAGCCTTATATAGCATATTACCTATAATAATATAAAAGTGCTCCGCTTACTATACGCTATTTAATAAAACTAGAGTTGCTTCTTTAGTTTAATAGCATATTACTAAGTAATAAAGATTAATATTATATATTTGCAATTACGTAGTAATTAAAACTATTTTGCAGGCGCTTTATAATATATTTATTTTTTTAATATATTTTAAGGCTATTATTATATTAATCTTTATATAGAGTTAGAATATCTAAATATTATATCTACTACTATATTATAAAATATTTCTATAAATAGACCCTCAACTATCTTAATAGTTACTAGTATAATCTTTATTATTATTAATTCCACTACTATATATAAGCTAGCTTTTGTAGTAGTATTAGTTCCTATAATTATAAATAAGGTTATAAGTGCCCTACTTATTAGCGTCCTACTTAGATTAGGTATTATATAGCTATATAATTAGAAAATATGTTATTTAAATAGGGGGATAAAAAAAGGTAGTAATAATAGTAAGGCAAATAACGCTAAAGTATTAATAAATATAGAATTAGTAAAACTATGGTTTATATTAAAGTTAAAAGTAAGCAATATTTACAAATTATAATATAAGTAACACTAAAAAGAATTAAGCAGTTTACAACTTCCCTATATACTACTACTACCACCTTTACAAACAACGCTTTATAATAAAGTTTGCATAACTAATTAGATATAATTTATACCTACGCTAAATACTTAATAATCTATTTGCAGTTAACTTAGCTACTATAAATAAAAGTAAACCAGTATATTACTTATAACTAATAGCCTAATATATATTATTATTTCCAAGGCTATTTAATATTTAGACAGCTATAGTATTAAGCCAAATAACCTCTTATTTCTATTTTTACAGCTTTTTAATTAATACTGCTAAATCTAAATATAAAAGTCGCTCTACTCTAATTAACAATATTAACATAATATAAAAAGCTACTATAAAGAGTTATATACTAACCTTATAGTATTAAAATTAGCCTTAAACCCTACTAAGACTAATGCAAATACTCTAAAACTAAATGCTTATCAAGAGCATGCTAAGTCCCGCTTACGTAGAGGCAGGACTTAAACTACTAATACTTATTCTTATATTTTTAAAATAAATCTTTTAATATAAGTCCTCTTATTATATACAGATAACCTAGGCATATTAATTTATTAAATACTAGGCTATATAATAATTATACCAGTTTGCTTTAGATTTTAGTTTTTTACTAGCTATACTTTTTATAATTTCTTTATAATATATAACTAAATCTTATAATGCCTATCGTTAATTTAAATCCTAATTAACAATAACTCCTTTACTCTTGTTAATAGCGTATAATGCTTTAGTAATATTGCAGCAGTCTTAATAACGGGAATTAAAAGTATTTTTAACCTAAATCTTTTTAAGTGCTTTTATATGCTCTTAGCTTATAATTAAATTAGCTAAAATAAAAATAAAGTTTATTAGATATTAGCTAGTTAATCCCTTCTTTTTTAATTAATTACTACTATCTTTATTATTATCCTTATATTTACTTTTATACTCACCGCCCTCCTACTCACCACCCTCCTGCTTACTACCCTTATGCTTACCACCTTTATACTCATTCTTATACTCGCCTTTATAGTCATACTACTATCTTTCTCTTTATTTTTATCTTTATCTATTTTATTATTATTATCCTTTTTACTTTAGCTATTATTTTTAATATTAATCTTTATATTTTTATTAATATTACTAACTATTAAAAACAATATTAAGCTAGCTAGCTATAAAAATATAACCGGCTTTCAAAATATTATACTCAAGTCCCTTATATCTTACTTAAAGTCTAAGTTAAAAAGTTTGGGATTAATAAATATCTTATCTAACTTAAGTACAAATAAAAGCTTTAATAGCGAGGCTAAGCTATAAAATAATGCAAATTAAAGGCTGATAAATAGATCTTTTTATACAGCCTTAATCAAATTCAAGATATTCGCCTATAAAACCTTAGTAAGATTATTATCTAAAACAGTTGCCAAATTAATTATAATAAAAGACTTAATATAGTCTAGTAATTTGTTTACTTTTATAATAATAATACTTGCTTAGCTAGGTAAAGCATAAAATATAGCTTCTAATGCCGGCTTAAGCGCGGCTTTTATATATAAAAATACCTATTATTTAGTTATTATTAAACCATATTATAAAAAATACTTACTTATATACCTCTTTAATCTTTAACGCTATTTTATAAAAAGATAAAAGAAATAATAACAAAAAGCTTTATTCTCTTTATTATAAATATATTTATTTATTATATGTAAGTATCGCGTGACCTTCTTTTAGTTAAAAAGGTTGATAAAAAACTAATAATTTATAAAAGCGTGCTAGCTTATTATATAAGATCTTTGTTAAAAGCAGTAATAAGCCGCAACTAACTAGCTTAGCGTGCTAAAACTGCTACCTATAACTTATACCTATTAAATAGCCTTTAGTTATATTAGCAGCTTTTTTAGCTGTATATACTAGGCTGTTAGCAAGCTTTTTAGGTTGCTAGCGGCTTTTTTAACTATTAGTAGCGTTTTAGGCTGTTGGCAGCTTTTTTTTTTAGCTATTAGCAGCGTTTTAAAGCTGTTAGCGGCGTTTTAAAGCTATTAGCAGCTTTTTAGTAAGTTGCTAGCAGCTTTCTAAGTTGCTGGCAGCTTTATAGGTTACTGGCAGCTTTTTTAGCTATTAGCAGCTTTCTTAGCTGTTGGCAGCTTTCTTAGCTATTAGCAGCGTTCTAGGCTGTTAACGCTTACTAAGTTCCTAGCAGCTTTTTTTTAACTATTAGCAGCGTTCTTAGCTATTAGCAGCGTTTTTAGCTGTTAGCAGCGTTTTAGGCTGTTAGCAGCTTTCTAGGTTATTAGCAGCTTTTTTAGCTATTAGCAGCATTTTAGGCTGTTAGCAGCTTTTTAAGTTCCTAGCAGCTTTTTTTAGCTATTAGCAGCTTTTTTAGCTATTAGCAGCGTTTTAGGCTGTTAGCAAGTAGCTTTTTAGGTGGTAGCTTTAAAGGGGTTAAAGCCTTTTAAGCTATTAGTAGCTTTTTAATAGCACTAACAGCTTTATTTTACTAGCAGCTATTAAAAGCTAGATATTAATTTGTAAGAAAAAAATATATTAAAAGTAAATACATTTAAAAGAAAATTTATTTTTATTTATTAAAAGCTTACTAAAAATTCTACTTTTAAGTATTTAAACAGCCTTTATTACCACTTAGTATAAGGCTTATTATACTAAATATATTATCTACTAATATCTAGTAGATATTTATAAAGGGGTAACTAGTTTTAAAAGCCCCTTTTTAAAAAAGACTTTAGATATATATTGCATATTTAACAAATTCCCTTAAAAACAGGCAGATATTATCTTATTTATAAAAGGGAAAAATAAAGTTTAAAAGCCCTACTATTTAAACTACGCAAGTATATAATATAATATAATTATTTATTTTAATTAACTATTACTTATATTTTAAAAAATACCTAGCTAAGTTTAAAATAAGGCCTATTCCTAGTAATATATATTATATCTTTATTAAAGGCGCTAAGAGAGTGTTTTTAATAAAAGTTATTAGCAACTTTTATTTATAAATCTTGCCCCTATTAAATACTATAATTTATTTTTTAGTAAAAAAATATACTAATATATATAATATTCTTTCTAAGTTAGCAAGCTAGATCTACCCTAAAAGCTAGTTATCTAGCTATTAGCTTTTAATTATTATTTTCATTAAGTTAAAAAGTAATAATACCTCTTTAAAAAAGCTTAAAAAAAACCTTACCCTTATAGTTTTAGCTAATTATAATTTCTATCGGGAATATAGTTTTAGCTTTATAAAACAGGTATAGTAGAATTATTTTGCTAGAATCTAAATACTACCTGCTTTATAAAATAAACTAACTCTAAAAGACTTTATCTAATAAAAAACCTTTCTAATATAGTAAATATTTTAGCAAGAATTCTAATTACCTAATAAGGGTTTACAATTAAAAGTTTTATATTAGGTAGCTTATACCTAATTTTTATAAAAATTTAAAGAGCTATTTAATATTTTATAAATATCACAGTTAGCTAAGCTAATACCTATACAGCTAGGCTCTTAAGTTAACTAGGTCCTTACGCAAGTAGTAAAATATATAGATTTATACCAACCTACTTATTAACTAATTGCTGCTACACTAATACTAGATTCCCTAAACTATTATATATATAATCCTAAATATTATATGTTTTTCTAAACTAATAAGTTAGAGTTTCCCTTATAAGACATATTTCAAAAGTTTTATTAACTACTCTTTAAAGGTGTTTTATTAAAATATAAAATTCTAAATATCTTAAAAAATATAAAATAATAATTTATTACCCTTTCTTTTTAAATTAACCCTTTCTAAACTCTAATATCTAAATATAGTAGTATAAAGCTTATCTTTAAAACCTTTTATATATTAGTTAATTATTTCTAAAATAATAACCTATATTTATTATATTTAGCAAGAGTGCTATTAAACAGGTTTCTATATAGCTACTACTTATATAATACTTATCTCTTTCTCTTTTATCTAACTTTAGTATAGTAGGTTTTTAAAAAGCTATATTTTTATATTTTTTATAGGTTAAAATCTAATAATCTTTTATATTTTAAGCCCCCTATTACCAGACTTTATATACTATATTTTAAAGGGCTAGTAGAAAGTGCTAAGTCTATATCTATATTTTTTAAATTCTCTTTAGTAAAAACTTTTAGCTTATTTATTATATTACCACTTTAATATTATTAGTAAAACTAAAATAAGCTTTATTTTTATTATTATAATCTTTTATAAAGGTATTAATTATAAAAGACTATATTCACTTTTTACTAAAGCTATAATATATATATAAAGATAATAAAAAGATTAGCTTTAACAAAGATCTAGTTTTCTAGTTTAACAAATTATAAATATATAAAACAAAACTTTTCCTACCTAAATATAACTAATATTAAAATCTTAAAAGCAATAATATAAAATTACTTATAATAAAAAAATTAGTTTTAATAGATATATAATATAGGCTAGTTAACAGACTCTTTTAGTTAATATTAATAAAAAACTAGATCTTTTTTAGCTAGGGTTTTTTATTAATATTAAAACTTAATTTCCCCCTATTTATACATACCTATTTATTCCTTTAGCCAATCAGCTTTTAGCATTTTTATTTTATATAAAAGCTATATTTATAAACATATTTTATAAAACCTTATCTATTATAATAATAATAAATATTAAATACTGTCTTTTAGCTAGCCCTCGCTTAACAGATCTCTTTATATAAACTTAATTAAAAAAAGTACAATTATATTATAATAGCAATAAGACACCTAAAAGTATCTAATTATATACTAATAAATTGTAAAAAGCTATAAAATCAGATAAAGATTTTTAGCAGTATATAAACATCTATATTTATTTACTATCATTACTAATTACTTTATAAGTCAACAGCATTTTTAAAACAAACTAACTATTTCTAAGTAATTCACCTTATCAGGCCCAGAGCCTATTTATTTCTAAACTATCTAGGATAAAACAGCTTTACAGCCAAACAATAAAAATAATAGACCAAATTAAATTACTCTAGCAATATTTTTATCTATTAACTATATAAATAAAATAAATACATTATATCTTTAGTTCTTTAAAATATTAAAGTTTATATATACCTCATAGTTATTCAAAGGTAGATTAACAAAAGTTAAGCTAAGCTCTAAGTAAAAAGCTAAGGTTATACTAGATTTGCCTAACATTAAGCTATACTATAATAAAGACTACAAAGTATCTTACTATAATAAAAACAGCAAGTCTTGCTAAAGTTTCTCTACAACCGTAGTAAAGTTATTAAAAGTCATTTTATTAACTACTTTAACTAAACTATAAAAAATCGCAAAAAAGTTAAAATAAAATTAATATAAAAATAGCTCTTTATCTTTTTTAATTATTATAAAGACTTTAACATTAAAAATTTAGAATAGTTTATAAGCTTTCTTTATAGCCCTTTTTCTTCTGCTATTCTAAGACTTTTAGACAGAGTAAGATGATCTTATAATACTAGGTCTTATTTTAATAAGTAGGTTTATTTTTATATAAACAAAATATAAAACTCGCTTTCTTTTTTTATAATTCTAAGGCATTTTATAAGTGTTTAAAAAAGGTAGAAAAAAGACTACAATACTTAGCCACACGCTTAATTCTAAAACCAACCCCCGCTTAAATAAAGTATAATCTAATTTTAATAATAATATAAGCGCTATATTTATATACCCTTGCTTATTCAATAGCCAAAATCTTAATTATAAAATATACATACCTAAATCATGTTTTAAAGAGGCACAAGCAAAAGGACTAATGGTATAACAGGTAACTAGCATATCTGTAAAAGCAAAGAACATAGTTCTATACATATAAAAAGGCTATATTCCGTAGTCTCCTCTGTTTTAAGTCTATTTGGGCTCCAAATATAATTATAAAAAGGCCTTCACATTAGAAATACAAAAACAAATATAAATACATCTTATCAACTATATTAACGCTAGCTAAAAATAATAGGCAAATAATATAGCAACCTCCTATAAAAAAATAGTTATTACATTAAATAACATTACTATAAGTTACAACTTTATAGCATCCATATTTTTATAGCTTCTTCTTACTAAACTCTATTTATTTCTTACTACATTTAATTTAATTAATTAATATAATCTGCTAAACTAAACCGACTATAGCCAATATATATAGCAAATTATCCTAACTAAAGCACTTCTCCCGATCTCTAGTTTCTTATTAGTAACTAATATAATCGGTTTTATATTACTTTAACAAAAGTTTAATATCAATTCATTTAGCTACTTCGTTATCTATTTTTATAAATAGATATTAATAATACTTCTCTTAAGCTATTTATTAATTTATAATAAATTAGGAATAATACATTTTATAAACTATTTTATAACTATTATAATTAATATTTACACTGCTCAAAGTAGTAGGTGGTTGCCTATAGCATATATCGTATTAGTACTAGTTATTATTATTATGTCTTTTATAACAGCTACTTTTGCTGTCTATAAGTTTTTATAGAAACAACTAAGCAAAAATTTAGAGGAAACCGCCCAGTACTTGTCCCTAGTATAAAATTGCTAAATACCTATTGTATTATATCTATATACTATACTGTACTGCAATAAAACAGTTAGGGACAAACTCATACCATCTTTATATCGTTATAATAACTAGCAGATTATACTATACTAGACCCTTACCCTCTTTCACCGGGTCCTCTATAGATAAAACTACGTGGTTTTCCCACCTAAATATATATGTCGTACTTATAATTAAAAGGAATGGTTAGGTTACGCCTACCCCTATATATTTTAGTAGATAACCAAGTAATCTTAGAATCCCCTACCTTAGGGGTCCTGATAGTTTTCTTTTCTTTTATAATATGGTTTTTGACCCTAAAACTTATTACCGTTTCTTATTGCCCCCATCTTTTTCTAGGTGGTAGTATATATATCCTGTTAGATTAGGATAGATATAGGGTTTTTAATAAAGGGACAAGTCTAGAACTCTTTTTTCTTATAGATTATCTAGGTACTAGTAATTTTTTAATTATAATAATATTATCTAATATATTTAGGTATATTAACAATATATGCTTAGAATTATTTTGAGTGGTTTTATAGGTGGTAGTATTATTACTTCGGTCTTAATAGCGAGTCTAATGTACTGCGTGCTAATAATAAGGGTATATAATTTTCTATATCTTATTTTAAGCAAAACAATATTTTTGCTTTTAGGGAACTAATTTTAGATTTTTTGTGTAAGGCGGCTTAGTAGCGAGAGCTAATTAAAACCTGCTGCAAGTTATCGACCGACTAATTAATATCTTAATCTTAAGTCCTATACGTAGTTTTTAATGCAGCTGTGCTTTTTTGCCTGGCAAACACATTCTATTAAAATAGGTTTATTATTAGAATTAGTCTTAGGTTCTAGATCCATCCTTCTCTTAGTCTTCTCCTTTAGGGCCTTAGACTTTATAGTATAAATTAGGCCTTTTAGAGAGCTCTTTAAAGGGATTATTAGAATTGCCGTCGTTTTAGAATTATTCTGTGCTAATAACCTTTTTATTATTTTAATTAAAAAGAATTAAATCTAGGTATATTAGTATTAGTACTAGATAGACAGCGAAAAGATAATAGCTTTACTAACTAAAAAGCTGCAGACCTGTAAAGCGCTTGCAGGTTTTGGAGCCTTTGTTAAGGCTTTTAACTTAGTTCGCTAGCTTAATTCTCTTTTTCTAAATTGCCTGCGATTCTTCTGCAATAGTGGTAATAAGGTTATTAGATATTTTAAGTATTATAATTAGAAAGAATATCTTTAAGAGTATAGCTAAAAGCTTTTGCTTAATAACTTTAATAGTAACGTTGTTAATAATGCGCTTAAGAGCAACCTGGGCAAATTATTAACGGCGAATACTAAGAACCTAAAGAATTACTCATATTATAGTAAGCTTTTATATAATTAACAGCTTTTAAGGCAGCTTGCTATTTAGCGTTAGGCTTTTTATATTAGGATAACTTTTTAATAAGAGTATTAAAGGAGGACTTATTAATATAGCTATTGCACGAAAAAAGGGTCCTAAACATATTTTAAACAATTATCTTATAATATTTACCTTGGCGTTGGTTATAGACGCGATAGATTGCTTTTAAATACTGCTTGTTATATATTACTAGGTAGCAAATAACTTGCAAATTAAAGAGCTTTATTGCTTTTAAGGTAGTATCTCTTTTAAAATTATTTAATATTGGAATAACTACTTTTTATAATAATTTTATATTAGCTGGACTATTAGTAAAAGAGTTGATTATAAGCTTTAGGCACTTTTTTGCGGTAGCCTAGTAGTAGTTAATATAACTAACTATAATATCTTTTTAAGGTCTAGATTGCTTAAAGAAAAGGTTAGTAATAATGAATGAGTTAAACTAACCTGGGAGTTCCTGGCCTCGGGTTCTCTATATTAGTTCTTTAACCTCTTTAATAAATTAGTCCCTATTAATCGAGTTAGAATATGTTTAACCAGTTAGGGGACTAATGCGTTGCATATAGCCATGTTATAGTATTTTGGTAGTAAACCTTTGGTTAAGATGCTGGATAATAGCTTGCAATTGTTGCTAATATTTATAATCTGTGTTAGCGTTTTTGAAAAAGGGATTTATATAAATGCTATTTTTAATATTATTAATAAGCTATTAGAACTTCTAGCTAATCTAGACAAGAAACAGTCTTTACTTATAAGCTATAGCTCTTAGTTTACTAAGTTTGTTTAAAAGTTTAATATACTTTTTTAGCTTTTTATCTATCTCTATAATTAAACTAGGCAGCTTAGTTGCAACTTGTTAAAAAAGCATATTGCTCAACTTAGTTCTAAGTTTTTTAATATCTAGCTATAATAGTAGCAATATACTCTACATATTATTAGAAAAGAAAAAAGCTTCTTTTTTATTATAATAATAAAAAAGGAATAACTTTTTAACCTTTTCTAAATCAAAGTTTTTAAATATATATTATTTAAGATTAAATTCTACCTTTTTATTTTTAGCAAGAAATATATATATTGCTTTATTACCTAAGCTATTAACCAAAGTATCTGGCTTAATAATAACGCTTATAGTCTGCCTGCCCTTAGGGTTAATAAACTATATAAGCTTAAATATAATCTAATTTACAAAGTCATTCTTTACAGAAACTATTATAAGTATAATGCTTTATAGTTGCTTTATATAGGTCTAAACGACATCTTTAATAAGCTTAACATTTAAAGCACTTTGCTACTTTATTTTTAAGTAGATCAATCTAAGCAAGTTAATAATAATAAGGTAAAAGTAGTATAAGCTACTAATTTTAATGCGGAAAAGGTCTTTTAAAAAGCCTTTCCCCTATATTGAAATACTTATAACTATTTTAGCGCTTTTTATTAACTTTAGAATGCTTTTAAAAAAATTAAGCTTTTTGTAAAAAGTAGAGCAAATTATCTTCTCTAGTTTGTTAGATAATCTATAAAGAATAATTAAAACTGCGATATTAGTACTTAGTAATCTATAAAAAATAAGCTCTGTTAGAAACTAAGTATATAGATTACTTTTAACTAAAAATAGGACTCTGGAGATAGCTTTTAGAACTAAGCTTTTATTAGATAACTAATTTTTGCAGATGATAATCTAGGGAAGTAAAATATAGTAATCGATTCCCTTTTATTTTAACTAATTAACTATATTTAAAAGTTTAAGCTAGTTTTTAGAATACAGCCTATTAAAGATTTTAATGCTAAATAAGACTATTATATTGTAAAAAGTTAAATAAGAGGTGTGATATATCGCTTGGTATTATGTAATTGGGAAGACTAGTAGAGTAAAAAGATATAGTGAGATTAGGTTTAGTATAAAAATAGGAAGTTTAATGACTTGTCCTAGGGTTGTAATCCTTTTAAGTGAGATTGGGATTATATGCACTGCCCTTTGAAGTGTAAATAGGTTAGGATCTAGGCTAAAAGCATTTTAAAAGATACGTAAATAGGGAGACTGTATAGCTAAAGTAAAGTATATAAGGAAAGAGATTAAATGCAATATAATATTAATAAAGATTAATAAAAGTATTTTTTAAAGCTGCTAGCCTGTTTGCCTAATATAAAAGACCTGACTTTTAGAAATTGGGCTTTATCCCGGTTGGTTTGTTTGCTATACACGTTATGACGTGGCCCAACCTCTGTCTGCCAGCTACTTTTAATATATATTGCCGTAGCTGATATAGCTAACCGCACCACCCGCGGGCATGCCCCCCCCTTAAGACCATCGGTTAGATGACTTGGTTGGCCGTATCGTCACGGAATTATATCCGACTATTCAGTTGTGGCTATTGCTTTCCCGCGTGTCCAATTCACCCGACTTTGTACGTGGGAGACGCCGTTGTAAGATTGCACGAACGGCCTAAGTTGTTGTTTGGGGTGGTGGATTCCTTGTGGCCGTAGTTTTGCAACGTCGACTGGGTGACAGACAGCTTAGCAAAAACTTTGTCTTTGATATTGTATAGCTAGTTTTAAAGGACTGGCGCCGAAGAAGGCTGTGGCCGCTGATTTGCCTATATCTTTTATTATAAACTGGTATGCTATTAGCTGTGCTTATCTTATAAACAGTGCGCTTTGTAAAAACTGTGCTAGATAGCCAAGGATTTTCTGACCTTTGACTTGTACTATTGTACTATACTAAGCAAGTAGTTAGGATATAATATTTAATACTATTTGTTACTTATTAGTTTATCTTATGTAAGCCACTGGTTTTATTGCAATTAATATATTCCCTAATTATAATAATACCTGTCTTTAGTGAATATATTCTACCCCGCTTTATGCTATGTCTTGCTTTCTTTTAAATATCTTATCTTTATACCTTTCTCCCCTCTTTTTCCCTAGATAATGACTCTTTTAGGTTGCGTAATCTATATTACCGGCAGATTAAACAGAGGCCTGCCTCTGACTTAATAGTATATACTAGGAAAGGAAGCAAAATCGAATTCGATGTTTCATTAGGTGTCATCCTAGCGGATAGGTTGGAAGGTATTATATAACTTAGGGTGAACGAGGATCGGGAGCGACAAGTGGTAGGTGCAGGCTTTTTTTATACGATACGGCAAGTTGAGCATACTATTAGCTTAGTCAGGCATTTAAAAATAGTAGGGGAATATATATAAATATTTTAGCCTTTTAGCCTGTATTTTAAATAATATTGCTAAAACCCGCCTATAACTATTTGTTGCTATCTTGCTTTTTATAGCCGCCTTTACTTTACTTACTCTAATAACTGTAAAGTAATATTATAAACCTTATAAATATAGCACTAAAAGTTATTTATATATTTAAATTTAAAACTTTAGCATTTTAGGTATTTATACTAAATTTTATCCCTATTTTGCCTAGCTTATTTGCGCCTTATAAGATATTAGCTATTAAAATAATTATTTATAATGTTAGGCTAATAATATATAAAGGCATACTCTTTTAAAGAAAGTCGCTTATCGCTAATATAATCTGGGCATTATACTATATATATAAAAAGAGGGAAATTATTAGGGCTAAGTCTAATATCTATTAGTTAGTTTTAATTAGTAAATAGGCTTTAGCTTTATATTAGATTTAATTACGCTTAATAGTCTTTCTTTTATTATAAAAAGCAATTATAAAGTTGATAACTATAATCTTTTATTATAAAATCGCGTCTTTAATTAAGTCGTTAGGTTAGTAGCAAAAAATCTCTATTAATTTTGCTTGCCTTAAAATAGAAATATTAATAGCAGACTTAATATACTCCTTTTTTTTTTCCCTTTGCGCTTGCCTTTTAATATCTTAGGTAAAGCGGTAGTAAAAATAATGTTTACAGTATTTTTTAACTACCTGCTTATTATACTATATATAGTTAATATAAATCTTATTAAAAAGCTTTTAGATCTTTTTTTCTTTTATATAGCCTTTGATTTAATAGTAATTCTACTTTAGTTAGGCTCGTTTCTTTTTAAGCTTAGTAATCTTAAGGTCTAACATAAGATTAGCCTATACCTTTTTAGATACTATATTTATAGTTGCCTAAGGATTGCGCGTAAGACTTATATATGTAAAAAGTTAAAATAGCTAACTTTCTTTTTCTTTTTTTAAAAAAGTATTTTATAAGTTAAAGTTAGCAATCTTATTTAAATAAGTATAATAAAATATTATAAATTAAAGATTATAATATATTATCTAATTATATATAAAGTCTAATACGTCTTTTATAAGGTAATAGGGTTAATATAATTTTAAAAACTATATAAGTGGCTATACTGTTTTAACCTAGATAGGTAAAATATAGAATATATTATTAGTAGTATTTACGGCGCCTTATTTAGTAAATTTAGGTATTTATTTTTTCTTATATCCTAAATTAAGATTCTATTAGCTAATATTGTCTTTAAGCTTAGAATATAATATAGCCTCGGCTTTAAAGAGTGATGCCCCTTAATATTAATAAAACACCACAGTTTTAAATATAAATTCCTTTTATTAAAGTAAAATATATTATTAAGACCGTAGTAGTTTCTTACTAAATATTATAAACGTATTTATTAAGTTTAGCATATTAAATACCTTATTATATAAAGTAAATAAAAAGATTATTAAAACTATATAAAAGATAAGCTTCTTAATAGTAGAAAAGTAAAAGATAGTTTTAAATTATAACTATTAGTAAGATAGTTTCAAATCTAAATAGTAATAACTTATAGCTTAAATTTATTATCGGCTCCTTTATAATAAATAAACTTAATAGCTATAGCTAGAATATAATATCTAGTAATAAAATACTATATAATTATTATCTAAATATCTTTATAATAAAAGGCCTTTAACTATCTGCGCCCTAAAGTCTTTTAAGAAAAAAGGCTTTTAAATAGCTAAGAGTTTTTATTAAAAATTAACCTTCGATCTTTACTATTGTTTTTGCTATCGTCTAAAAAAGGTAGGAGAAATTTAACTACCTTTTAACTAAAAAGTTGCTTAGCTAACCTATTTTTCGGTTTCTTCTATTTATTATTAATAAACTTAGCTAGTTATACTCTAATATAATAGAAAAATTAGTAATAGCTAGTTAGCTAAATATAATATTATTTACTAAAAAAGATACTTATATTATATATAATATTAAAGGTTAAAATAATAAGCAAATTATTTACATTTAGTACCAGCTTGCCATTAATATTTGGTAGCTAATAATTAAAGCAAAGAATTAAAATATAACAATAATATTTACTAAATATTAATAAAGCTAATAACTTTTAAGGTAAAATAGCCAGGTTACTATATTAACAAAGTAAAATATAAAGCCTCTATATACTTTATATACCTTTTTAGTATTATTCTGTCTATATAACTAGCTAGTTATTATTATATAAAGCTACTAAAATTAATAGATATACTTTTTGCTACTACCTTATAATATAATTTTAAAGTTCTCGCAAATATAAAAAAAGAAATCCTATATTATTTCGCATTTAAAGCTTTTAATTATTGCCTCCTAGTCTCTAACCTTTAGATCCTTACAATAGCTATAAAGTAGGCAGAGAATATTAGCATTTATATAACAGGGAAATAATACATACTTATATACCTCTTCTATTTTTTAAAAATCCTGCTAACATTAATTTTGGTTTTTTAAAAGTATTTTAGCTTAATAAAGTAAACTTTGCTTAATTATACTTAATAAAAGGTATACTATTTAACTAAGAGCGTCGGTTTTTGCTTAGTAGCTCGGCTCTATACCTCTTGTATAGCAAAGCGTTAGAAGAAAGTAGCGTAGTTTTCCTAAATATAACTTAAAGTCGTAATCTATATAAACGAGGGTACAATCACCTAGGACATCGTCTGGCTAAAAGATTTAGGCCTAAAAGGTATTTAAGAATAGCAATAGATAGAATATATAACTGTCCTAAGCGATACATAATTAAGAAGCTGGTTTACAAAAGGGGAGAAGAGCAGGGCGGAAGGCACAGGGGCCGTTCTAACTATTTATAAGTAAAAGCCATTCTAGCCTGCGACAGCCGGTTTTAGATAAACTCGTTACAGATAACAGGAAACAGGAGGATAAAGGATAGAAGATGCTAAAGTTATGTCCCTACTAATAGACAGTACAAAAACTAGCCCCTGTAAATATAGGTCACCTTGCAAAGTATATAGTACCTGGTTTCAACCTTCGTCGGGGGATTTCTAGCACTGCTGGAGCCTGCTAAAACAGTAGCACTTTCTGCCCGATTTAGCAGCCTTAGCAGTGCTTTCTCTATTTAAATAGTAATAATAGTAATATAAGATATAGAAATTAAATAGTATAATATAGTAAAAGCCTTTTTAAATGCTATATAAAAGTTTAAAACTATAGTAACTATCTACCTATTTAAAAGGTTTATATAAAGAGATAATATTAGACTTTTAAAGCATACTTTATATAGCTTTTAGGATTTACCTTTTTTTTAATATAAAGAGTTTATATAGACTTTTATTACTAATAGACTATAGCTTTCTCTTAAAAAGCTATACCTCTTTTATACTAAAATTATTTAATACTTATTATTTTTATATAAATAATTTTTTAGTCTTATATAAGAAAAATATATATTAAAAGTATAAAAAATAATTAATTAAATTAAAAAGA
>NPFG01000688.1:0-15991 GCA_002288965.1 Xylaria sp. MSU_SB201401
ATATTTTAACCGATTTTTTTTTTAAAAGGTCTACTACTTTTTAAAAACTAGGCTATTAACTTAATAACTAGATAGCCTTATACTCTTTTAAAGTGGTTTAGTATTAATAAGTGTAGTTAAATACCTAATAGAAAAAAAAGTAGCCCTAAAGTAAAAAGGGGTATAAAAAGGCTTTTTAAAAAAGATTTAATATAAAAGTGATAGGACACAGCAAGGGTGGCCACGCCACCCGCTGCGTGTCAGGCATATACCCCTCAGGGTATGTGCCAGGGTCATGTGACCTTAGGTCACATGACCACCCACAAAAGGCATATATGGCCTTCGGCCATATTGCCCTGTGGGACTCCACTTCTTAATTCTACATCTTCTGTTTACCTATACTACTTCTTTTATTAAAAAGCTTTTAACCCTCGATAGCTTTACTAGCTATATTAGCTTTAAGGTAGGTAAATATTACCTTTAATATAATATAATGCTTTTTTTTATGCCTTTATATTTTATACACCTTTTATAACTATTAAACCTACTAATATTTAAGGTAATAAAGGCTTAATATTAAAAAATCCTTTAAAAATATATTTATAGTAATAAGGTTAACTTTATATATATAAACTTTATAAAAGCTTTAGATAAGATTTATTATACTAGTTTTAAACTAGTAATCTTTTATAAAGCATAAAAATGTATAAGCTATTTACTTTAAAACCCTAATATTATCTTTAATATGTTAAAAGCTAAGTTAGCTACTTTAAAAACACTAAAATACCGGTTTCTATTACCTCGCGAAAATAAGTTAACCTAAACTAAAAAATTAGCTAATTATATATATAAGCGTTATATTAATATTATAAACCTGTTATTATTATTACCAACTTGTTTAATACTATAAAACCTAATTAAAACGCTAGATTAAGTAATTATATTAAAAAAGGCTAATAATTAACAAATATAGTATTTATTTAATCGTAAAAAAGCTTTTACTAATAAAACTAAAAGCCGGTTTTATAAACCTTTAAAATAGCGCTATAATAGCCTTTCTACTCTTAAACTATATAAATGTTATAAAAAAAGGCTTGCTAAAAAGGCTAAAAAAAAAGCGCAATCGCTAAATTAAATACGCAAAAAGGTAGCTAAAAAAGAAAAAAACGCATTATAAAAAGAGTAGCAATTATATAAGTCTAAATACCCTTGCTTTACTAGCTAGTTATATAAGGTTAAAAGCTATAATAGCTTTATACTTTATAGTTTAAAACATCTTCTTTAGACTAGTAAAGATAAAAAACTAGCACGCCAGCTAGCGTTTTTATATCGATATAAATTGTTAAAAAATTCTGCTATAAGTGTTACACGCAAATAAACCGTTTAAGGCATTACCGCTACTAAAGACAGCTTTAAGTGCGGTAGACTATAATAATAATATTAACATCCTAATATTACTTAGTAATCTTATAAAGCCGTTATAAAACCGTAGGGGTATTTAGCTATTTTTTAAAATAAATATAAATAAAGCTATTAAAACTATTAAAGCTATTAGCAATAACGAGGTCGATAAAGATAAAGTTCCTAGTAGTCTGTTATAGGCATTTTAAAAGTCGCAAGGCCAGTTATATTAGCATAGCTAAATTAGCCTTACAACACTTAAAAATACTGAAAACACTATATTCAGGTTTAATTTACAGCCTTATTTATTCAGCTTTATTATAGTTGCCAATGTTGTGCATATATTAAGGTCTTATTACATTAAACAACGACACCAAAAAGTGAGGTTTGTATAGGAAAATGTATGGTGGGGCTACTTAGAAGTGTCGCAGGATTATGGTCTGTCGCCGAATATTGGTGCCCTCCAAGCGCAGCGAAGGAGGGCTCACTATGGGTGGGTCCTCTAGTAGGAAATGGCAGGATTCTCTTCCTTATAGTATCTTTCCTACCTTAAGTAAGCGGGCCGTCTCTCCGTTATTAAAGGACCGATACCGTGGTTTACTAATGAGTTGTCTCCCTTGTCTGAGATGAAAGTTCAAAAATGTTTTGTCTATGAGTAGCAAGCGTACGATAAATCAGAGGACGACCCTGTCCCTAGCAAGCCTTTATTTCGGCGGAAAGATGGCAACGGCGAAATACTTCTACTACTTACTTACTGGACACTATCAAAGCCATTCCAAGTCATCTTTTAAACCAAGTCTATAAAGGGCGCAGCTGGTATATACAACAAACTTTTGCATGTACATAGCCCTACACCATCGATCTATGACATAGAGCCTCTGAGGTATAAAGTCCTTTGGCTTCATCACGTATAATCCAAGAGTAGGACAGAGTACAATCACGGTTCTTCTGTACGAACTATTTACGGCATATTCTGGGGCACATCTAACTATTCAACTGAGTGTTCCAATAATCCTGTGAAAAAGCCAGCAAAACTAGTTCTATACGAACAAAAGTGCAATTATGACCATCGTCACACCAGCGAGCGGTATCCATCTCGTGAAAAGATGCCCAAGCGACACTACAAGTCAACATCGCTGAGTACCTACGAATGCGACATCGACGTTGATGCATTGTTGTTGCCTTCGGGTTTCCTAACCTAGACAACGCATTCAGACGTATTAGTGGCATGGCATGATGTTTTCGACGATGAACAGCTCAGCAAGGCGTACTGTAAGCAATGGACTTCGACGCATGTAACCTACCCTAACCCGAGTTTGACGATGTCACGGTAACATGCCCCATGCATACCTACTTACATATCAAGTATCACAGCATCTGACATCTCAATGTTACCTTTTCCACTATACCTTGAGCATCAATACGAAGGATAGCACGGCGAATAGCATCGTTTGAAAAGAATGCCTAGTGGCCGCTATAGCAGTACCCCTTCAAGATATCGATTCACGGCAGTGCATCGCTTTCCCTTGGCTAGCGTGGCAAAGGAATGAATATGCGGGTGAGGACTTCTTCGAAGCCCATCAAAACAGGGACACTTCTGTTATCTTCGCACTGAGCCGGGAGTGAGGTATACACTAGGTAGCTAAGTTAGACATACTTATCGAGATCATAGGTGCGACTTTGCCTGAGTCCTCATCAAGCTATATAGACTATAATACACAAGAGTCGATGGTCACTGTTCGAGAAACGGCATAGATGAAAACGCTTTCACGCGGGCATTGCTTCACTATTATCACAACACATTTCTCATTTCTCATTTCTCATTTCCCCCTTACGATCACACCTACATCTATCTAAGCAGAACCCTCAAGCGCCTTCTTAGTCCTATCAACATCATCGTCGACCTTCGGTAGCGGCGGTATCTCGACACCCAATACCTCATATTGCATGCCGATGTAGCCATCACTAAGCACAAGCACATCAACCTTCCTCCCATTACCATCTTTATCTGGTTCAGGGAGTTTGATGACCGCCTTTGCAATCGGCTTGCTCCCGACTTTAACGGACTGGTTGGGCCCCTGGCTCCAACCCACACGCTTGACAGCGATGATCTCGTCCCTGGCCTTGTCGCAAACGACGACGAACCAGCCCTCCGTCTGTGGCTTGGGATATTTAGGTGCGAATATCCGGCCCTCCCGCTCGACGATGGCGTTTAGGCGCTTCAGGCTAACGGTGAGTGATAGGGCTGTGACATTCTCCGCGGCGACATTGATATTAGGAAGCGCAGACACGGCGCGGGTGAAACGGCCCTGTTGGGACGCTAGCACGCCCAACTTCTTTGATAGTTCCTCAATTTGCGGCTTGCTCCGTGCACTTAGCTTCTGGAGCGGTGTGGTATCCTTGACCGACTCACTACGAATACCGGGAAATATAGCTAAGGGTGAATCCTCTGGCCATCGCGCCGACTTGATACATTGAAGTAACTTGATCATCTCCAAGCAACTCGATAAGTAACCCAGTTCCGTTAGAACATCAATCGAGGCTTGGACAATACGAATCGCTTGATCCAACACACTCGTCTGATCACCGACGTAATCAGTGATAGGAAGATCAATACGTGCCATGTGAGCCTGGAGAAGAAGGAATGCTTTGACGTGAGGATCCCACATTGGCAGCTCAAAGGTATTTCCCGAGAAAGGTAGGTTCTTCGACAATTCAACATTGATGAGGTCCTCGTTGTGACGGACCGGCAGCTCATCGTATTCAGTTGCTCGAGACATCCAAGAAAGCACATCCACAAATCTTGCCTTGGGTTTGGCATGCTTCACCAAGTGGCGAATTGTCTTGTGAGACAAGTAATAGTAACTCATGATTTTACCCAGCGGGGTTGGGTCAACATCGCCATTTGGATATATCTCAACACACTTCGAGGTTGCTAGCTCGTCCAATGATTTGTTGACCATGTCAACCATGAAGTCGTTGGCAAGCTGTTGCGCAGCCACAGTGTTGTGTTCCTCAGCTGATATCTCGAGTCCATAATATGAAGGATTTTTGTGCAGGCGCCTGAAGAAGAGGGTCCAAGTAAGGTAATCAAGCGCATCTTGTTTGGTGATAATCGTCTCCGCAGAGACCTCTGCACACAAGTGATTGTCTAGGACGGTATGGAGAGAAGACTCAACGGGGAACCCAGTGTGCAGAAAATGCTTGTAGAAATCTTTCTTCGCATCTTGAGTGAAGATACGTGCAACTCCCGAATTGTCGAACTGTGGACGTCCAGCACGACCAAGCATTTGCAGAACATCAGTTAGATCCATGTCTTTATACCCCTCGATCTTAGCATCGTAGAACTGCGTGCCCTTCACCACCACCAGATGGGCTGGCAGGTTGACACCCCAGGCAAGGGTACTAGTAGCAACCAAGATTTGGATCTTGTTGTTCAGGAACAGTTCTTCCGCCAACTGCCTGTCCGACTCAACTAAACCGGCATGATGCAGTCCTATACCGAAGTTGATAGCCTCCTTCAGTGCGTCGTCTTTGACTCTTGTAAGATTCAATTGAAGGTCTTCTTCAGACATATGGACAAATCGCCTAGGGTTATCCTCCATGCCGCAGAAATTAATGAGATCTTTTGCTGTCAGACGGGTCTGACGTCGAGATGGCACGAACACAATAACAGGCTTTTCGGGGCTATGCGTCTTGATTGCCGAAAAAGTCGGCCGGTTCATGGACTGCATAAGAGGGCAGAAGCCTCTAACTTCTGGGAACCCGTCGATGTACAGTTCAAGTGGCACTGGACGCACTGAATGCCGGAAATTAAACAATCCCTCTTTTACACCCAACCAGTTTGCTAGATCGGTTGCGTTCGCACATGCTGTAGACATCCCAAGGAGCCGGACCGAGTTCTTGGTGGATTCGGCGATGTAATTCATACGGGAAACGATGATTTCTAGAATGGGACCGCGGTCACCAGCGAGCAGATGTATTTCGTCAATGATAACGAGAGCGACTTGACGAACATAGCCTCTCGTTTGCCAACTTCGAGAGATACCGTCCCATTTCTCAGGCGTTGTGATTATGACATCTGCATCTTTGATGGTTTTCGTATCAGGTGTATTATCACCTGTAAGCTCTACTAGCTTGAGACCAAGAGGCCCCGAGAGTCTAGCACCCCAATCCTTGACTCTTTCGCGAACCAAAGCCTTCATGGGTGCGATATAGACGACCTTGGAGCCCGGTCGTTCA
This sequence comes from Xylaria sp. MSU_SB201401, assembly GCA_002288965.1. NCBI lineage: Eukaryota > Fungi > Ascomycota > Sordariomycetes > Xylariales > Xylariaceae > Xylaria > Xylaria sp. MSU_SB201401. Next base: position 5,623 of record NPFG01000688.1, read on the forward strand.
CGGAAGGCCCACCACATCGCCAACTCTGCGGCAACTGTCTTCCCACTACCTGTTGGCGAACCAAGTAGGACGTTCGCTGGTGTGTGATAGAGCGTGTGGAAGATCTGAGTTTGCATAGGGTTGAAGAACTGGAATCGCTTGGCGTAGATCTCTTCCAAACCAGGGTTGTTGAGGGCACTGATAGGTAGTGGCTGCAAATTCAGCAGATCAGTGTATACACTCTCTGTATCTGGCCGTATTAGATGCTGGAAAGACACTGGAGTCACAGTCTCTGCCCCCAACCATTTATCCGACACCGCTCTAACATAGATCTGATCTGGGAGAGGATCAGATAACGGAATTGTGAAGTTGAGCTCGTGGTCATCATAGAGCTTTCTCCTGTTAAGTATAAAGAACTCATGATGATAGATTTCAGAGGTTTCCGAGTTCTCCACCCAGATGTAGAAAGACTCGGAAGTGCCGTGCATCTGATCATTCCACCTAAAGTCCGGAGTGATGTAAAGTTTTATCCGTAAAACATCACGATTGAGCGGTGCGATTTCAGCATCGACCGAGACCGTTGGAAAGTTGTCAATAATCCTTGCGATCTTCTTGCCAGCATTGTGATTATTGACTAAGCCACCGATTTCCCCCGGCTCCATGTCTCGAAGGCTCTCGATAGAAAGCTCTTTCTCGTCAAGTTGATTGAGAACCGGCTTCGTCAAATCGAACTGATGCAGGGGGTGCTGGAATGGCCACAATCGTCTCTCAATAGACTTAGCTAGAGTTTGCAGAACAAGACACTGATAACCCCAGCGCCTGTTGAGCGCTATCATGAATAGCGCGCGGCATATACGAGCGGATTGCTGGGCGACGTAGTTCAGATCGTTGGTCAAGGCGAAATCTTCTGGCTGCGCCCTAGAGATGTAAGACTGGAGGAGAATATTGGTCTTCGCTTGTGGTGTATCAATACCTCCAGGAACCTCACAGCTAATGGCCTCACGTTTCATCCTAGTTAGTTCGTTTGCCTCATTATCTCTCGACTGGATATTACCGAACTCTCCACTCATACTGATCATGTGGAATACATCTGCCTCAGTTGCCTGTGGTTTCATCATTTTGTTGAATACCTCGATACTTGACTGTTGGATATAGTATTGACTAGCAATCCGTCCAACGTCTTTACTTTTGAGCTCCTCTGTAATTTCGTTGAAGATAATCATCTGGCTCTGTTGCAGCGTACGGGCGGCCTGTATAGCCAGCTGTCTCCTTCTTTGAACGAGCTGAGGATCGTCTCTGCTCTCAGCCCATTCGATACCATAAGTCATTGGGCTTTTCTTCATTCGCACAAATAGGTATGAATATCCTATCCATTGGACAGCATCGTGGATCGAGGACACTGTACCTAGAGAAATCTCTGCGTTGAGATTGTCGACCAGTTTCGACGAGAACTTCGATTCTATCGGCTGTTGCTCCGTCACCGCCGATAAGTAATGGGGCAATTTGTCCCCAGTCGTGCAAATCATGCCAATACCAACGTCTTCAAACTGAGGACGACCGGCACGACCGAAAATCTGAAGCACGTCGAGGATTCCTAGATCCACAAACTTTCCGTCTTGTGCACTATATACTTGGGTTCCTTTGATAACAACTGCGGCAGCTGGTAAGTTGACACCCCATGCGAGAGTGGCAGTACAGCAGAGGACCTTGAGAACACCTTCGGCAAACAGTCGTTCCATGAGATTTCTATCAGAACGAGTCATACCAGCATGGTGAATTCCCAAGCCTTTAGGAAGCAGGTCCCTGAGTTCACGAGCCTTTGATTGCTTCATATCTCTAACAGCCTGTTCATAATAAGGATGGCCTTGTGGGTCGAACAAGTCCAAACAGATCTGGTCAACAGCCTTCTCATGAAGCATCTTGGCTGTGAGGAGAGTATCTTTTCTGGAGTGAACAAAAACCATGACTTGGTGGTCTTGCTCTAGCATCTCCTTGACCTTTTCGAACGCTACAGTATCAAGGTTTTCTCGAGATTGTTTCGAACCAGCCTTGCCCTTGACGCCAATGAAATGTTGCTCGAGGGGGACTGGACGAAAAGAGCCATCAAAGTAGAACAATCCCGCCTGGCGGTTCACTTTGAGGAAGTCAGCGACGTCAACATAGTTGGGAAGCGTAGCGCTCAGGCCAACGATACGAATCATTGACTGCGTGCTTTCCACCTGTCGTTCCGTGCGAGCAACTAACGACTCAAGGACAGCACCTCGTTCATCGTGAAGCATGTGGACTTCGTCAATAATAAGCAGTCGCACTTTCTGTACTAGTTCAGTATCACCGGTGCCTTTTCGTGTGATAACATCCCATTTCTCTGGTGTAGTAACAATGATTTGAGTCTGAACAATTTCAGATTTGGTGAGGTGCATATCTCCTGTGTATTCCCGGCAACGGATACCAAGCCATGCCAGGCGCTTGCCCAGCTTCTCTGTAACTTCAGCTGCCAAAGCTTTCATGGGGGCGACATAAACAATCTTGAAGTCTTCTAGATCGACAGCAAAATCCGTTGCTTCCATGTTCTCAATAGGGTTCGGTGTAACGTACTGGCCAATAGTGTGCAGAATGGTTAACATGGCAGCATCTGTCTTACCTGCACCAGTGGGTGCACATATGAGCATGTTCTCGCTGCTCTTATATGCCACTGGGTAGACCAAGCTTTGCATGCGATTGAGAGTTTTATATCCTTTGAAGGTATTGCGGCATAGTCCATCCATGTCGCTGATTTTGACAAGCTTATGGCCCGGCCAAAGGGTCCCGGGCTTGCCGGCAGGTACGAAATACTCCTCGTACTTTTCGAACTGCCTCCTCTCGCTTCCAACAGGGAGGCCGTACTTCTTCCCTGAGTGACTCAACGTATTCCCAGCGTCGTGTCTCTTGTAAACGTGCGGGTATTTCTCTTCCTTATACATGCTAGGTGCTAATGCAGCATTCTTATGCTTGTAATCCTGGCGCCGGAGGGCCTCATTCCTCTCCGCTTTGGATAAAAGCCGACCGGTTGGACCTTGTACCTCTCTAGAGCTGAAGCTTGAAAGAATATCCTGTTTTTGGTAAAGTACCTGTATGACAAAGTCGAGGTCGTCGAAACCAACGAGGTCCGTGAGGAGTGACTGAACTTCGCCATCAGAGCTACTGGAGTTCAGAATGTCCAGGATCTGAGCCTCAAAAGCGTCTGGTGCCAGCCCGCCTTTCTTTGCACAAATGGCCGAGCATTGCTTCGAAAACCAAGAAGCCGGATCGCTCGCGCTGTCAGCGATTCCATTCGCCTCCTCCTCGATGAAGTCGCTGCTGTATATGTCTTCTTCGGTATCTGATATGAAGTCCCATACATCGTCACCGCTGTTCCACGAGGTGAAATCTTCATCATCCAAATCTCCGAAATCATGTTGTTGGTTTGGCAGATGTAAGTTGGCCAAAGCCGATTTCATGGCTGCGAATTGTACACGCCATTGTGCTTCTGCATCACTCATCGAAGACATGATGACAATTCGATACAGGTAGGTATATGAATGAGCGGATGCAGAGACTGTTCAACAGAAGGACTTGCCTCAGGACTTGGGCTTTGGAATTATGATATATATAATTTCCCCTTGCTGCGTTTGTGTAGCTCTGAGATCTTGTCGGCTTACCTACTCAGGCACACGTCGCGACTTTTATATCCAGGTACTTTTGGTTGTTTGATAGGCTGAGATGGCTCATTATGACTCCTCAGCGAAAATGTGTAAGTGGGACAGGCGGGCTGGGATTCCAACGTCACAGCTCCACCATCACCGCTATCACACACTAAAGCCCGCTGGAAGCCCGCTAACGAGGGGCCGTCAAGTGGACGTGGCGGTCTGCCTTTAGGTGCAGCCGTCTTTATCCACATGCACATGTAAAGGTACTCACATGTACTCATACGCATATATTAATAGAGGAAATACCTCCCTGCACTCTCGCTATTAGCAGCAAGCTCAGTGAACTGCCAAAATGTACTGAACACGGGGGATTGGGGAGCCCTCTTAACTCCATCATCGATCCCCGGCCCCTCGCCGTCACATTGCGCCTCGTAAACCTCCACTATTTTCGACGACGACAGCCTTGAACAATAACAACAGCGACGACTCATTTCCCGTACCGCATCTACTTGTGCACATAAGGCTGCATCGAATCTAATTCCCAGTTCGCTCTACCATTGCCCAACATGAAGCTTCACTACATCGGAGTATGCCGCACTATTCCTCTTTGCTAGGCAGAACCTTGGCCGAACTCAAGATGAGCGCGACTGACACATATATCTACTTTGAAATAGATCATCCGAAACGATAGCAAGCCCGGTGTCGAGATTGTAGCGGAGAAGGAATTGAGCGCCTACTCTCGCTTTACCCGTCAGAAGTACGACCAGACCCCGCTCGAGAATACCGAACCACTCGTTGGTGCCTAGACTAGCAACCAGAGACTAATAAGTAGTACACTATAGCTATGGCGAATTCATGACAGTGTTTGCAAAGACGGTGGCTGAACGGACGAGACCCGGGCAAAGGCAAGATGTAGAAGAGCAAGGTACGAGTTGATTCGAGCCTTACGTCCGGACAAAGGCGACGGGAACCACGGGGCAAATGCTGATTGAATACGTGGGACTAGACTACACATTTCACGCCTACGGGCGGACAGAAGGTGTCTGCGGCATCATCATTTCAGACCACGAGTATCCCGCGCTGGTGGCGCACCAGCTGCTCTCCAAGGTCATGGACGAATTCCTGGCGGCGAACCCGCGGTCGGCCTGGGCCTCAGCCCCCGCCAACAGCATCACCATGACTGAGCTCAAGGAGTACCTCACCAAATACCAGGACCCGCATCAGGCCGATAGCATTATGAAGATTCAGAAAGAGCTCGACGAAACGAAAATCGTCTTGCACAAGACCATTGAGAGCGTGTTGCAGCGTGGTGAGAAGATCGATGACCTCGTCGCCAAGAGTGACGGCCTCAGCAACCAGAGCAAGATGTTCTACCGTAAGCCATAGCCTGCTTGTCCATAATTAGTCCCTCCCCACCAGATTTACGGTTTGGTTCTTACTACGGCGACGGATAAATGCATTCATTCATGCTAACCTATCTGCGCCTTTCACAGAACAAGCAAAGAAGCAAAACTCGTGTTGCTTGGTTATGTAACTACGATATGCAGCGGCGCCTTATTAATTGGTGCTGTTCTACAGTCAGGATTTATCACAGTTTCAGCATAGCGGTTAGAGGATCTACGAGGTTGGCTTCTACTCTCAGCCTGATTTTCTCTCCCCAACATACCTACCAGATATCACGTCCCACATGAGACAGTAAGCTTCAGCCGTCCAGCGTCGGACGGGCAGGAAGCAATGTCGTTCGTTTAAACAGTCCGATAGGAGAAATTTGGCGCCTCGAACCTTGGGCTAATGAATAGAGAGGTCTCTCTTCAACCGTCTATGACGGCGGTTGAAAATATACCGTTAGAGATAGCTAGGCTAGCCACTTCTACAGATAAAGCGGGCAAGCCATGACATAATTAAACAATGAAAACACTACCTACTTACCTATCTATCTTTGAGTAACTGCGCACCTTTAGGTAATATCTACTTGGTCATACTAGGCTTTTTAGACTGCCAAGCATTTTTGGCTGAAGTGCGCTTTATCCCAACTTACTTGAGTGTCAGAGCATGGGTCGGTCCGCGTTTCATGTAGCACGCTGATACTAACCACATCTCTTCCTACCTACCTAATCTGCCTGTTGTGTGGTACCACAGAAAGGGGCTCGAATGAGCGTTGACTCTTTCTTAAGTTTTCAAACGTAGACCAGATAGGCAGGTAATCACCGATTTGTTGTCTAATTTTGACGTTGCCAGTCAGTCAAAGTATTCCTCCCTAGTGGCTGAACACCCCTTACCAGCCGCCACTGCCATTGATGGATACATCTCAACATAGGGTCTCTACGTCCTCCCTACAATGTGATACTTGCACAAAGCATGGGGGAAAGAAAAGGGAGCGAGAAATACAGAGAGGAAAACGAACAAGACGAATTTGTAGACAGGTATTGTGTGTGCATTATGTATATCTGGCCAGCCGTTCTGCGAGTTCCGGACTCAAGCTTCATTTCGTTCCCTTCCCTTTCCACCCTATTCCCTTCCTCTCTCTTCCTATCTCCAAAACTGAAGGAGAGAGAGGAGGGAGGGGGAGATAACAACTAAAACTCCGCGCTAATTTGTACGAACATGCATCCTCCTGAACATTAAGTTACCATCCGCTCATCCCACGTTCCCGTTAATGCCCCTCGCTCCCTCCCTTTTGACCCTACCTACCACTCCTCTTAACTGTGGTATGTGAATAGTCATGCTATATACACTGTAGACAAGAAAGATACTTAGGTGAAAAGGAGCGCCGCCCGTATACCCCGTAAATGCTCCAGGTTTGTGACCGATGGAATCTCGGCGAAGAACGTAGTGCAGAGGATTAGATGGGCTCTGGCTCTGAGAAACGGGCTCTCTAAGTGATTGATCGATATGTAGAAATGATGAAATAGAAGAAGAATAAGAAGACGAATAATCATCGAATTTATCAGGCGTCTTCGAGCACGATCCGCTCGCTCCTCCGGTACTGAGCGCGGGCCGCATACTGCTGATTCGGGTCTAGCGAATCCGGCGGCGTCACCAGCGTCGGCGTCGATGTCTTTGTCTCGGCTACCCGCCCCGATTCTCGCGGGACGCCTGTCATAGGGCTCGAGCGCGCCGGGCTCGGGTGCGACGGTCGCCTGCCGGATGATGACGCTGACGATGGCGCGCGGCGCCGGCGCGGTGGGAGGCATGACCGTGCGCAGCGGTTGGAGCATCTTGCGCTGCTGCCGGGACACGGTGATCTGGCGCGCGATGGAGATCTCCGCGGGCGTCATCTTGGCTGTTGCGCCGTTGCTTGTGGTGCTGTTCTTGAGGTATGCGGAAGAAGGCGGCCTGTCATCCAGATCCTCTGATGCCCGCGTGATGTGCGTGTGGGCCGACGAGGCGAGAGACGGTGATCGCTTGCGGTAGCTGCTGCTGGTATTCGAAGATGCTGTTGACGGTGTCTTCTGCGAAGGGCTGATCATTTGCCACTTGGGCTCGGGTGGCAGGCGATAGGAGGCTGGCTTCCACGCCTCTCTTGTGACCGTCCCCTCGTCCTCGTCTGATTCTATTTCGCTTGGCGAGTCGAGGATGAGATTAGACTGGTCGTTGCTGAATCGGGGCGGCGAGGGACTTGTCTCTCGTTCCATGACGTGAGGGTCTGCTGTTACGGCAATACTAGGCCTTTCTATATCATGATGGAAAGATTGAGTCGGCGGCTTCAAGCTGGACGTATTTTCCGCCGAAGGCCGCCGATCATGTGGCGCCCTGTGGTCAAAAGTGGCTCTAGAAGGAGATGGGAGTAATGCTGGTGAAGTATTCGATCTAAGTCGAGGAGACAACTTCTGCGGTATAAAACCCTGATTCTCCCTACTGGTGGGGAACAAGACAAGTCCCGAAGGCTTTGCAGCTGGCTGAGGCGAAGTTGCCCTCCTAGCCATCCCGTATGATTTCTCTTCCTATTCCGTGTTAGATGGCATCTCTTCCATATATAATAATCACTAACCTCCTCTCGCTCGACCGCATCGTCGATGCTTTTTAACTTCGGTATCGATGCCTGACGCCTCGATAACAATGATGGGTTGGATTTCAACACACCATCGAACATGACGCTGTATCTCTCTAGACGTACATCTGGAATATCGACATTTAATAGTGGCTTGGATGCAGGACTGGGTTCACGGCTTCGTTTATCGCCAGCTCCCAGTCTTTGATCGTAGCTGTCAGCTTGAGCGTTTGCTGGCACCGTCTGCGATCTAATAAGAATGGGCTTATGCTTAGATCCTTTGCGTGAAGTAGCTGTATTACTCCTAGCAGGGTTCTTCGGCTCTGGCGGCGCTGCCGGGCTTGTCGTTACGACCTGCTGTTCCGGTCTATTGGTGCCATATAAGCCATTTGGATCGGAAATGGATATGGCCGGAACGGACTGATCGGACGGCTTCCTAGCAAATATGCTAAACAGCTTCCATTTCGACGATGACTTTCTCAAAACCGGCATGTCGAAAGTGTCTACACTGCTACTCCTCGACGCTGGAGGCGTGGCAATAGGGTGTGAGTCTTGCCTAGGCCGCACGGCGTTCTGTGTGTTCCATGTATCTGATAAATTCCGTGTCTGCGAAGGACTCCCTAGAGCCATGCCAATGCCGCCGTCCGGTAATCCCAACGTCGTATTAGCCGTCAGTTCCCGAGTGTTTACTCTTGAGGCGAACTTCTGTACAGATTTGGTTTTAGGACTCGCATCCGGGGTGGGTGGCTGATCCCTAGGGCGAGGGAAGGTCCCGGAGCGATTTCCTCCATAGACCCTCGAGCCAAGATAAAAGTCATCCCTTGACACTCTCTTGTCATACTTGAAGCCATTTTTCGCCGACTTTTTCGAAGCTGGGCCACCAGACGTACTTGGCCGCTCTGCCATCTTGGCTATTGATGGCGGTGTCGCTGGAAGAGGGCGACTGACATACAGGTCTACATTTATCGAACTGTCGACGGGGGTAGCATATAAGTTATAAGATGGTACGTGGAGGGTCGTGTCTGATACACTCTCTGGCCCACCATGAAGGGGTGCGTCTGGGGCATGCGTTACTGGTGCTTTCATCGCTGTGTGTCGACCTCGACCCCCCTTGCCCTCCATAAGGGACCGGGAGCGACTAACCAATTTGCGCATCCTCCGCTGTTGGCCCTGCCTTTAGACCTTTCTTGGGTTGCACTGATACTTGGGGGTTACGAGGGCCAACTAGAGTGGTGAGACGACGGTGCAATGAACAAATATTACGAACAGTCAGCTATCAGTGTTGGAGACAAGACCGAGAGACTCAAAAGCGTTCAGCTTCAACATACCTGTCTCGAGAGAGGGACGGTAATGGTTATATTCGTCTGGCTTGTTCTCCTCGAAGACTACAGTACATCAATAAGTACATAGGGCGAGTAGCCGCGCACCGAGATCAGATGGGTTTTTTCGCCCACTGCCCAGTACTTCCCTCGGGCAGGCAAGGACATCTTGCTGCAATATGCGTGGAGTTAGCTGTTTGAGATTGATGGGCGGCGTCGAAGAAAGGGATCACCAACGGCCAACATGGATGGCCTGCAACATATGTTGTGCTGAGGAGCAAGGCGACCCCTTGTTCCATGCCCCATGTTCCATCAGCGGGCCTGTCCAGCGTCTAATCATCACACTAGGCTAGCAATTTCGTATCGGTTGGCTGGCAGGGTGTGTCGGGAATCGTAGATCTAATATTTACACTAGTGTTAGGAGATTTCACAGGGCATATGGAACGCGATGGTCAGTGGTCGCGGACTCGCCAGCTCGCTTCCCTTAAGACCAGCAAGTATACTGTTACTGCATGAACTGAAGCTCCATAAGCCGAACAGGCTCAATAGGAGCAGGCTGCAGAAAAGCTTCCAGAAACTTGAGGCTCGTTTCATTGATACCACCTGAGAACATCCGCTGTGGTCCTTAATCTTTCAAGTTAAGACCATCTTGAGGTTCCAATACACTCACTCTTTCGTAAGATCTTCAGGTGAGTTACATTACGGAGCGCTCGTTTGCTGACTCGCTTGCAGCCCTGTTAACTTGTTGACAACGTAGGTGACTACTTACCAAGGAAAAGACCCCATCTAAGCATCTGTCGGGTGCTTCTGGAAAGTGGTAAAGTGTTGCGGTCGTAAGTTGATGATGTATATGTCTGCAATGGGACTTTAATCAAATGGAATCCTCAGCCCTCGGCAGATTAGTCCCTGGCCGACATCTGGAGATTATTACCCCATGGCCGTCTGAGATAGTACGTACACTCCTAGTACTAACCAACGGCCAGACTTTCTGAACAAGCGGTGGTGATGGCGCGAGGGTGGCAAGGGACACCGATGGTTTCAGGGTCCCTTTTCGGCCAAGTCTGGATCTGGTCAAGTTTCAGAAATACGGACAGAGATATCATGAATTGCGCTAACCAATAACGGAAAAGTGCTACCTAGACAAGATAACCTACCGTGGCCTCCTCTCCGATTAATACCCGACCCGCTCCATCTGCCGCTTGGTTAGCCGCTACTGAGGAAGCGAGCTTACCTACTTGGGCAATGTGTCTTCTGCCTCTTGCTTTAGGTGACATTCATACAGTTAACAACTTACTATACAGTCAGCGTTGGTAAAAATACTATTAGTATAAGGACTAATCGTACTAATACTAAGCTTAGTAATTACTAATTAGTAATTAGTATTTTAAAAAATTAATTAATTAATATTTAGTAAT